>CAHIKZ030002112.1:2347500-2372500 GCA_903632075.3 Acanthosepion pharaonis
TATATATATGTGTGTGTGTGTGTGTGTGTATATATATATATATATATATATATATATATATATATATATATATGTATCTGTGTGTGTGTGTGAGAGAGAGAGAGTGTGTGTGTGTGTGGATGTATGTATTGATCCACCGATAAAGCAATCGAAAGAGTGATAAATAAAAAAAATAGAATAAAATATTTAGATAGTTATAATTTAATAAGTATATAAGCTACATCTCCTTTTGTGATTTATCTTAAATAAAACGACCGTTGAATTTAATTAAGTGAATAAACAATATGCATTGTCCAATTACATCTCAACAACTCCCCATATAAATGGCTAAAACAAGGAATCAACTAGGCACATATGTTATACATTTGTGTCTGGCTGCAATACATAACACTCTTTGTTCAGACAATCCAGTATTTGAAATCTGATAGCAATATGATGGTTGACTTTTCAACCTTAGTAGACTTCATTCTAAACGTCTAAAATACACGCAACAAATCTCAGAACTTCAGTATGCTGATGAAAACGGTGGTATTTTTTTTAAATTTAAAAGAACTCCAACAGTATGCGAACACCATTGCTATGTCTTATCATTGCTTTAGATTTACAGTAAACAGCAAAAGAACAAAGGTACTTACACAACCAGCCCCCAAGTACTAATTTACCAGATTTTGATATTAACATGTCTGATTCATCTCTAGAACAAGGATCGCATTTCCATATCCAGGCAAATTTTTATGAAACAATTGCACCTCAAAAAATGATGTGTGGAAACTGAATTAGAGCTGCATACGCTATATATTGAAAGCTAATCAAACGCGTCTTCAACACAAAGATATGAATTTAACAATAAATATTAGGCTCTATAATGCTGTTTTCCTTTCAACTTTGCTATATTTTTGCAAAATCTGAAATCTACATTGTAAAGATTTCCAAGAATAAAACCTTTACACCAGCAAAGTTTCGTCCAATCTTGAACATCAAATAGAATTACTATATGACCAATATCGAAGGAATTGAAAGCGCCAACACTTAAAACAGCGAATTGCGGATCGTTAAACACTGTTTCCATTAGTCAATACATGTTGCAATTACAGAAGTGTCAAGGTTTCCACATCAAGGCTTATTTAATGAGCTCATTTTAGGACGAAGCCAACAGGATGGCCATCATGAAAGATAGAGGGATCAACTCAAATCAACACTGAAGGCCATCGGGCTTGATCATAAATCGTTTGAAAAACAAGAACGTACCAACTGGCAATGTTACATCACCCTCTGAAGCAAAAGCTTAAAAGTCACTAGAAGTGAAAAAGAATAATTCAAAGGACAAGAGAGAAAGGCTTTATAAAATCAACCTCGTCCTCCAATGATATGAACTTGCAGATAATACAACCTATGCAAGAACTGATCTACTTATACATCAACACCGTCATCATAAAAGGAACCATTCAGAAATGAATAGCAGAAATACCAACGGCAATATATATATATATATATATATATATATATATATATATATATATATATATATATATATATATATATATATATATATATATATATATCCAAAAGGTGCCTACGCTGAAGTCGACCCCTTCAGATAGATAACATCAGAAAGTCTACATCCTAACAAATCATCCTTGGTAGGGTTCGAACCCCGGTCTCATGTTTAGAAAGCGAAGGTTCTAATTACTCGGCCACGCGCCCATGAACTGCCTGAAAACCATACCACGGGTTGACCCAAGCCCTGTGAGTGAAATTGCGTCAACAAAACCATTAGGGCCGCCGATACCTGTGCCTGCACGAAGTCACAAATCATCGTGACCCAGAGTTTGAGTGTGTTCGCCTTGTTTAAATTGTTTAATCATGCAAGATAACACGGTATCTCCCCAAAATTGTAACTAAGGTTTGCTCAGCATAGTTGCAGTATAAATCACAGGTTGACTCTGTGGGTGTTGAAAAAAACACAATATACCTGAGCAAGTGTCTGGAGTAGGGATTGTCTAGCCGCCTTAATAGACGGGTATCCTTGAATATGAGTGAAAAGCCATTATATACATACACCAAGGCAAACGTATTTTTTTTTATTTTGCAAGAAGTTTTACAAATAGAAGTAAAAATATTAATTTTTCAGAATTTTTTAAAGTTTAATAATGTTCATGAATATAATTCAGGTTAAGTGAAAATGGACGTAAATTATGGTGCATGATGAAAGATGTAATTCATGCCTAGTAATTGAAAGAGAATAATTGTTGTTATTGTTGCTATTGATTTCTTTATAATGTAATTATTATTTGCATTATTATAGTTTGTGAAGCTTAATTTCTATTGGCCTCGTGTAGGTTCGCTTAGATTACATAGATCGATTGCTTTTGAGCAAAATTCATTGAATGAATTTACTAAGAATTATGTTTATTGGTGTAAGTCATCATTTAACATAGACAGATCAAACTATTTTCGGGACTGAACGTATGTTATTTTAAACTTTAACAATGTGAAAAATTAGGAGCTTTTTTTTAACAATAAATATAAAGTAGAAACTCTGAAGTAAAATAAAAATAGTGAATTAATATCTATTTTAAGGCCTTATTTTCTAGGTTAATAATGAAATATGACTTACTATCGTTCTAACACCTTTTATCTGCATGAAAGCCTTCAGATATGCATAAGGATGTGTTTCATTTCAAAATTATTTAGCTAAAGTTGTCTAAATAAACCATACGCAATGGGTGAATTTTAAATTAAAAATATGAAGAAATGAAAATCGTAAATTTAATTTACGCCAACCCGGCATATCAATTAGAGAAATTCAATTTCACTAAAAAAAAAATTAAAATTGTTTATATTGAAAAAAAAATAGAAATAATTAAATAAATAGATTTCATGTTTTACGTTAAAAATGATTATTTTAATAGTGGAACTAAAATAATTTGAACAAAATTTAATACACAGGGGAATATAGCTTAAACATCATTTGAACTTTTTGTGTAAAATAAAAAAGACGTATGTGATTGGAAGATATAGATAATATTTAAGCTGAAAAAATATTCAGTAAATGTTCATGGTGTCCGTTTCAAGTGGCGAAGGGATTTTGAAACAAATAAGGAATCATGAAAAAATCAAATTAGAAAAAATGTTCCAGGAAAGTGAACGAAAATTATTCTTTTAAAGATGTTGCCGGAAATCCATTTAAAAATATTTTTAATGTGTCTGAATCAGAATATTAGTCATTAATGGCATGAGGCAAGGAATTCGAATCAATTCGATTCCGTGGAAGGAATGAAAGGTCAGTAATCATTGAAGGAAAGGAATTGTCACAGAAACGAAATCAAAGCAATGAAGTGTAGGGATTAGAAAAAATGATGTTTCATAAAATGATTCAATTTTGGGAAGCAGGTCAATTCGAAAACCTTTCAAATTATACTGTTATATTAATAGATGATATTTAATATATTAAATATCTCGTTTCATTACTATACATTTTTATATTTTTACCATGCTTTGTATTGAACAATTCGAGCAGATCATACATGAGATGCTTTCCTTTCAACATTATTCACTTACATAATTAAGTTTGTATATTTCCCAAAAGTAATTCAGAATGTAAATATAAAGGAATATTACTGATATTAATATAAATTATATATATATATATATATATATATATATATATATATATATATATATATATATAATGATCTCAAATATATATGTGTGTTTGTGTAAATATATATATTTATATTTTTGTGTGCGTGTTTGTGTATATGAAAATAATATAATATATAAATATGTATATATATATATATATATATATATATATATATATATATATATATATATATATAGATAGATAGATAGATAGATAGATAGATAGATAGATAGATGTATATATAGGTATAAATGGGGATATAAACAAAATAATTAGCATTTAACAACTGCATATCCGTACGTTAGCGTGCATACACATGTAAGTGATTAAATATTTACATAATATAACCTGTAAACAAAATATTTCTCAGTGTAATAATTCGTGCCTGATGTTTTGGTAGAACCAAGAAACTTTAAATTGCATTCCAACGTTGATGTATATATATATATATATATATATATATATATATATATATATATATATATATATATATATATATATATTCACCATAAGAAAATGTTGAAAACCTTTATCTTACAGAAGTATACAGTTTCCCTATATTCATTTCTTCTCACTCTCAAACATAACATTTATACATTTATATAGAAGAAAATTATCAAAATTCTTCAATCGAAAACGAATTCATTTAATGTGGTAGGATATGCTATTTCATCGTCAAGCAATGATTGTAAGTTTGTCTACTAACTTGAGCTCAAATTTTCAACACGATGAATTTAGCTCAAGAAGTATTTAAGCTGTCTTGATTTCTCCATGAATGACACGTGTGCAATCTCAGTAGTATATCTTCATATTCATCTTTCTTGAATTTTCTGTCTCTTTATTAAGGTTACTGGAGCTAAGGTTTTTCAGGATTGGCGTCATCCAAACCATCGAAGTCCTGTAGCATCAAACGGGGCGTCACAAGTAATTTGAGCGAAGCTGCTGAAAATGAATGATTGTAGTTTTTTTTTTTGCTTTTTTTTTCTTTGAGTAGAAACTAATTTTAAAATTTGAATCAAAGAAATAAAAAAAAAAGAAACTAGGGTTCGAATTTTTTCTTGAAACTTCATTCAGTATTAAAATAATATTGTTTGTTCTATTTATGTTATTCGGACTATTGTCATCATCTTCTTTTCCATATTTATTACAACGTTTCGGCCGTTGTACGCTCCGGCCTTCTTCTGGTGGTTGGAATGTCGAACTGAACCCTTTATTTCGCTCACTGGTGTAGACTGTTTTAGTACCACGTGCAATGTCTAATGTATGTCAGTTATCGCCTGTTAATTCCTCTCTCATATTTCTCCACCGCCTTAACCAGGTATTGAACTCACACTCTTTGGGTCCTCTCACTGGATCTAACTAACGCCTTTATCCACTGTGCCATGTGTCCTTGAGGAGAAATAGCACAGTGGATAAAGGCGTTAAACTAGAACAGTTTAACAGAATATATTTGAGAAATATATAATTGTTATCATTTAAGTGGATTAACGTATTTATTGTTAAAGCGATAAAGTTTATATGTTGTTATTTTTTTTTTGCCTTCAATATCATCCAACAAGTATAAAATATGTTAATGCCTTCTATAATATTAGGCAAACATTTCTGTTTCCCTATGTTCAGCAATCCGTGAATAGTGAATCTGTTAAAGGTTTGCAAACTAATGTAAAACTTGTTAAATAAATTTCTAGCAATATTTCAAAATTGACTGAGATTCCAGTACATGAAGCTTCTGTAAAATACAAAATGGGGCACTTTGGATATTATGCAAATCATGATTATTACAAAATTATGACAAAATTTTGGGAACATCATGCAGTTACTTCATCTATTTTACTAAGCCAATTGTTTCTAATGCATTTTAATATAAGAACTGGATCGGATATGAAATAAAGTGCTCGACATTTCATAACTGGATGTGGATATAAAATTGAACTTTTTGCTGGACTTCAAAAGAAGGATATAAATTTCTTATTTATTGGATTATTATCTGTTATAACTGATATTACTCTATCTCTTTTAGACTAATTATTACACGATATACTGTGTCAAATCAATTCTAGATTTAAGATATTTAGTTCGCATAATATACACAACTTCCTTGCATCGTGAGAATACACTGCTCATCATGAAAGTAAATGCATTCATAGCAGTCCTATTGATGTTGTGGGCTTACCCAACAACATTATCACCGTTATAATCAAAATAATGTTTTAACTGACTTACATCTTAAAGTAAGGATATAGCAGTGTCTTTTTTCTCTAATAGTTTATACTTATTTTTAATATATATAAGAAAATTGTTATCATGTTGCTCAAGTATAGAATTTATTTATAGGTTAGTCTTTTGTTTCTTAGTAGCCTATAATCTCTAGGGTGTGAAATTATACAAAAATGAACAAAAAACAGTATTTCTGATGAATAAATAAACACTGTATCATTAATTTTGGCAGCTCAAACATAAATTTAACTGCATAAAATTATCTAAATGAGTCGCATTGCACTAATAATAGAAAGAGCATTACCAAATGTAATACAGTAATTAAAATTTGAAGTTTGGATTCATATTCTTCTATATCCATTTTTACAATTTAATATAATAATTACCAAAGTATTTGTATCATTTAAATGATCAGGAATCATATATTTCTCTAACGGATTAATTTCCACATCAGCACAGAACACTTGTATTGCAAGAAAAGTTTCAGTTGTAAATGATTGACTGATTTTTGGATATGACGGTTTTATGATGATGCGTCATATAATAAGTATCTGGCTGTCACTCTTTTATTTTCTTTCGGGAAAATTTAATTTTCCCACTATCTCTTCGACTTTTAGAATTTCCTTTGACTTTTTATTCCAAGTTATCAGCAGTACCAGGATCCAAAGTTCTTTTATGGACAGAATTATACAGTGTAATTTTTCTGGAATCTGGTGACTCTCTAGAAGCGGATATTGAAGATAAATATGAGGGTAGTTTGGTAAAATTCTAGGGATTGCACCTACATAAAGAATTGGTATCTTCATGCTAACACTAATTGTCGTACCAGTTTTCGTATCGAATGCTGACGTTTCTAGTCTTATGTCTTCAGGTCAAAAATGCAGTTCACATACGTAAAGAAAAATGTATTTAAAGGAGCAATTACACCCTATTTTAAAAAACTTGTCAAAATTTAAGATAAAAAAAACTATAGTAACATGATGGAAAGTTCCAGGTGCAATGGTGAAATTTCTTTTTAAAAATGTTGTCCTTAGATATATCGAAAATTTAATTAAATTTATATAATAATGAGTTTTGTACGTGTTCAAAAATTCAATAATAAAATTCAAAACCATTTAGAAATCCTAAACTTCTAGGCAAAATCATATGTAAATTTAAACAAATTTTAAGTTTAAACATGCATATTTAGGAACATTTTTATGGAAATATATATTTAACATTAAAAAATCAAAACGTTTTTTTAATGCTTGTTAGAAATTATGATAAAATGTCCTTTAACTATTTGTATCAAAACTTTTTATCAAAAATGATGAATAAAGAATTTTTTTAACGGTAGAGGCAACCTCATTATTTTGTTTCAATATAAAGTTGATTATGCGGTCCTGAAATTAATTTAATCATTAAATTTTAATGCTTTTCACACATAATATGAAAGAAAATACAATATTTTCCTTTTCGATAGCGCATATCCATCAATCTAATATATCCAAATAATTTGTAAATGGAAATATATTCACTTTTGGTCAATTTTGATAATTTCCTTTGCGATCCCGAACAGCTCAAACATATAGCATTTTTTGTAAATTATTTTAGTGAAAACATTTACAAAATATTTACAAAACAATTAAAAACATAAAGCCGAAACAAGAAAAGTCAAGAAGTAAAAACTAAAGTGACATCATCAAATAATCCCCGCACATAATATAAGCTTTCTTTCTTGGTGGTGTTATCAATTTACTCGTCTGGTATCTGAACATTAAAGTAACACCTGAAGAGTCTATCTAGTTAGTAGGAGTATATTATGGAGGCTATATACCTGCTGATTGTCAATGATATCTGGAGCATGCCTCCAGTTTATATTATCATGACCATCATGAAGTGTAGCGTTACAGCCGTATTTCCGGTCAATTCAATTTTAAATTTGAGGCACATACCACATGTAGTTATGATAACGACGCTAGATTGTCTTCAGCAGTTCCATTATGTGACCAAAACAAAACTGAACATAATAAGCAAATCCAGTTTCCCACTGAAGTCAAATAAGACAAAAAAATAGAAATAAATAGTCACAAGTCCCGTCCTGATCTTTTGTTACGGAAACTGGTATTGGTTTATTTACCTCTGTGAAAGAGTTCGTAATTGCGGATTATTAATAGTGAACCAAGACACACAAAATCCCTATGGCCATGAACTCCTGGCAGATATTTAAGGACGGATTCCCATGTACCAGAAATCCCCAAAGAATTAACCTTGTTCTTCAGGTGAACTCTCGTGTCGCTCTTTTTCACTATACAAAATTTCTTTTACTGACTATTGGCAATTGTAATAATCGACAAAATAACTAAGAAAATTCATGACATCCCTTCTGATCATTTATTTTCTAGCATCTGTATTTTTTGGAAACTTCAAAAATACACCATTACTCTTGATTAGTCTACTAAAAAACGATAATGAAGTCAGACATTATCATAAGTGTAACAATGATAATGATCTGACTCAGATTGTGGAAAAGTGCAAATGTTTTCTGGATGCAATATAATATCAAGCAAACGTCCTTAACTTCTATATCACATGGTCTTTGAAAAATTGGTCAATTTAAACAAATGTTAAATTTTGGTCAGTGTTAAAATAGATACCAAACTACAGGAGTCCATGGATGTACCACTTCATATAATGTTTTTTCTATACACTGACTGGTATATTTTCAGATCGTACATGGCGGAAGAAACACGATTCGATATTTCCTAAGTTATGCAAAGCCTGGAATCTAATAAGCTCATTTCAATCCTAGTGATTGTTTCTAAGATCATCAGCTAATGAATAGCAGGTTATTCCCAAACCTTCGGAGGATGTTAGCTATATGCCATTTATTAAAAAAAATGAATGAGCGCTCATCCTCGTCACAAGATCAACGCATCAGACTCTGATTTTCGTCAGCAAAGGCCAAGAAGGCTGTTTAACTCCTCAACAGAAACAATTTTCTTAAGCAACAAACAGTATGGATATCTTTATTCTAGGTCCACTGCTGATGTCTTAGCTTTCATTACACAGAGAATCAGTGATGCACTAGAAAATAACTTGAATGTATTACAGGTCTGACTAAAAGCATCCTTAGATCAGGAAAATATCTATGGAAGTGATAAAAAAGTGCATGGTGCTCCTTGAGAAATCCAGATGACCATAACATGGCAAATAATCTACTCGCTGATCAATTTAGGAAGACAAAGGTGGAAGAATCTGGCTTGTTACCTTTAATATCTTCAAACCAAGCTGGTAGCGTTCCACCATCACAGAGCTATGGTGAACTTTCATCTGCCATGATGAATACTTGAGCTCACGACTAAGGTCCTTATTTTGAACGCATATTCTGACGTAACTTCAGCTCAAAGCTTTAATGCAACTCATATATGCGAAATATGTAGGGAAAATTGTGTTTACCTGGTAACGCTGAAGGAAATACACGCCTCCTTCTGCTATGAATCTATATTACAAGAGAAAGATTAGACCAAATACAAACAACTTCTGCTATATCAGCAACGACACTGCCACGTCCTCATATTCCGGCCTTGAAAGAGTTCAGATTGGTCATAATGACATTGTGTGAGATGAATTACATTCCGCTCTACAACCCCCAATTGCAACCTTCTTTCTAATCTATCGCTATTTCCATGGTGAATGTTCTGACTAGTTACATTCCGTATTTACGCTGATTTCATAGTTAAAATCCTGTGTCCAATTTTCACCAGAATAAATATTCCCCATTAGATTGGTTTCCCGGTAGAAAAATACTATTCAGTGAGATTCGCCACAAAATCCTGTTATTTGTGGAACAAATATCCGATCACGAAAATCATAACGCCTTGAAGTCTGAGTGTTAACAGTTATTATTCGTACATATCCTATTAAATTGCACTTCTTCGTAAGGGGAACGAACATCAATCAGAAAAAAATCTTTCTCAAACTAGTCAGTGAAATTGTATTTTGTCAAGAATTTCTTTTAAAATTCTCAATTTCCCGTATGTAAATTATCAGGCAAATTAACAAAGAACCTTCCCACCTCTCTCTCTGATATATATATATATATATATATATATATATATATATATATATATATATATATATATATATATATATATATATATATATATATATATATATATATATATATATATATATATATATATATATAAAGTTATATATACATATATATACTTTTTTATGATATATATATGTATATATATGCAACTTTTATATATATATATATATATATATATATATATATGTGTGTGTGTGTGTGTGTGTGTGTGTGTTTGTATATATATATATATATATATATATATATATATATATATATATATATATATATATATACACTATAGATATATATATATATATATACACTAGCAGTAGAGCCCGGCGTTGCCCGGGAATATAACAGTAAGAGATAGATCAAGTATCGACCATCATAAAGACTGAAAAATAAAATTGACAAAGATCATTGTTTAAGGTTGACGGTCACGCATGTCTTAATTAGTTTTTTTTTTGTTTTTTTCGTTTTTTTTTTTACGAATTAGTCAAACTCAAACAAAAACATAATTTTCAATCGTTATGAGTCTATCGATTGAATAGAATTTTATTATAAACAATTGTTTTGTAAATGGAATTTCTAAAGCATTCTGAATGTAAAAATAGAGAAAAAAGTGTGCAAGACAATAAGAAACACTACCTGCCAAAAGAAAGTGAAGTTTTGTTGAAATCGGTTGAAAAACGTAGGAAATCCGATCCAATATATAAACGTACAGACACACACACACACACACACACACACACAATCTGAGTTTTATAATAAGTATGATGATCTAACAAATCGTATTCATTTAGTAGCCTTTCTGTAAACTTTTACAATTTATGATTTTTACTTATTGAATACAGTAAAAAAAATTGCATATTTTACTTGTGGTGATTCATAATTAGAATTCTGATTTAAATATATTTTCCACTCGTTGTTTCTAATACAAAAAATATTAACTTTATTTGGGTTTATTAATGATGATCTAACAAATCTTATTCATTTAGTAGCCTTTCTGTAATCTTTATAATTTATGAGTTTTACTTATTGAATACAGTAAAAATATTTGGACACCATGTGTATTTAAAGTACTTTCCGGTTATTATTTTTAGTTAGGAGGACATGTGTATGTTTAGATTTCGTCTGTTTACTTTTTGTGTATCGTTCTGTGAAAAAAAAAAAAAAACGCTGAATCACCGGAAGTTAACGGCATTCGGACGTTTGAGTAGCCGGCAGTAACTTCCGGTCGGGTGCGATACACTTAACCGGGCTTTTAAATTGATTTCTTGCAAAAACAATTGTGTTTTTTTCAATATTTGGCACTGTTAGAACCACCGCAAGGTAATTTTATGTAGTCCTGTGAAGTTTTATTGAAATCTGTTGAAAAATGTAGGAAATCCGATCCAATATATAAACGTACAGACACACACACATACAATCTGCGTTTTATAATAAGTAAGATATATATATATATATATATATATATATATATATATATATATATATATATATATATATAGTAATAATGGACTCTCCCGTGGGTTTCGACGTATAATGATCTGACAGCTTAGTTGATTCAGTTATGAAATTGTGTTTGATAAACTTAAGTGGCAATTAAGACCCACTTTTGATTTACAATGGAGGCTACATAGGGAGCAAGAGTGATGATTGTGAGATGAGATAACTGTTAGATTAGCTGACCTTTTAGATCTTGCTCGCGCTTCGTGAACATGATTCAGTAAAGCAGATTGACCGTAACTGAGACCGTATGATAAATGTCTCGATTCCTCCTATATTACACATGTTAAACCGGTTAGATGTCTTATCTTAAAGTTAACTCCACAGATTTCACGCAGAAACTTTTATGGAAAGTATGTGAAGTACAACAGCTCTGTAAACCCGAATTTTCGCATCCAGTCGAATACACCGCTCCTTCCACAAGCGATGGCGAATTTTGCCGAGCGCATTTGTAGCCTTAGCAATCCTATGAATGGTTTCACCATCTAAAGTTCCACTGCAGTTTACTTTGCTACCAAGATAGGTGAATGACTTTATATAGTTCAGGGCTTTTACTTTCAATGGTCTTTCCCGAAATTTGTAGACTGGTGGTTTTTGTTTCTCACCACAGGATTGCTTCTGAATAGAACAAGGTTGGTGCATTACTTCAGTTTATATATTAGGGTAGGTCGATTTTGGAACCGTAAAAAGAATAAAGCTGGGAAAGTTGCAAAAGGAAGTAAAAAATTACCACAAAAAATATTTTTCTTCAAAACTTCGTATTTATTTGAGCAATCGAACTTAAAGACAAAATGATTTGCGATTTTTATCATAATATCGGTGTAACCGGAAACATGTGTAGGTTAAATTAAAACCGAGTCTTAAGGAAAAGAAAACAAGAAAATAACGCTTAATAATGGATGTTTTTGAGTTTATCATCTAATCTCTTATTAAATTAAATGAAATTGCTAAAAATAAAACACACTAAAATATTTAGTTTAAAATACATTTTACTATTTATGAAAGGCATCTTTTTTTTACTAGACATTTTTTCGGCAATCACCGGTAGTGATGACCTCCTCTTGAAAGTTCGGTTTAATTTTGTTTAATGTTTATTGTTTACGCTTTTAACTAACACAAATATCTATTTTATTTTTCATCAAAATATACTTAACTATTTAAAAAAAGTACAACTTTTATAATTATTGTAATTTGTTTATATTTTCAAAATTAGTGTTTTATTAAAAAAGCCTGTTTACAAGCTAATCCCGGAACTAACTCCATATTTAGGTAAATAAACATTATTACTTTTAATTCAATAATGCATTTCAAACCTTATTTTTCAATTTATTTTGAAAAATATTTTTGTGTAATTTCTGATAATACATATATTTTCTTTTTCAGATATTTTAATAAAAATGGCAGGAAAAAGCATCCCAAAAGGCCTTATAGTCTTATCAAAGTTGCACGGTATGCTGTTGAGTTGATCAGGGGTGATGTGTCTTCCAATCTTAGAGCCAACCTTGCCAAGTCATTGCTCTTGGACTTGAGGGCTATGGCCCTTCATATCCCCAATATCAATATAAAAAGATATTTATATAGATAAATGTAAAATTGATAGAGCAAAAAGGCTAAAGTGAAAACAAATGCCCATCAACAGCATGATGAAAAGGTCTTTGTATTGGAGTTGATAGGAGAACTGACAAAGACACACTAATGTACAAGGAAATAGTGGAGAAAAATGGAGAGAAGACTGAAAAAAAAACCCCGAGAGACCAGAATGCCACTTGACTGTCACAAAGATGACATATGAAAGTGAATATCTGACACAGAGGGTTGTTCCTAATGTTGGTGCAACTAGTGTTGTTCTTGCTGAGCAAATGGCTGTTGTTTTGCATGAATTCAACAGTGTGAGCACTATCAAGGCTATCCTTATTGACAAACACTAATACCAATTCAGGCTGTGAAGGGTGGATTTGCTGCACCTCTAGGAAGAAAACTTAACAGAAATCTTCACACTATTGGTTGCTCCTTGCACCAAAATAAACTTCCATTTAGAGCTCTTTTTAAACATGTAGATGGTACCACAAAATAGCCCTGCCACATTCAATGGTCCGCTGGGTAAATTACATAATTTACCCCAAATATCATTTTCAGCTGTTGGCAGTCCTCTGGATTCTACTTTTAAAATTAAAACTGCAGATACCCTTACTTGTGACCAAAGACTCCTTCATGAATATACAGTGGGTATAGATTTACATCATGGAAAATTGGTCCATTAAACCAAACAAGGTTGTTAACTTTAGGCATCAATCTGATGTGTTTATGGACTCATGATGCATACTCACGAAATATTTCAACAAAACTCTACAATTTAATAACTTTTATTGTGAATGTGTATGCCATTTGCTGGTTCGAAAATAAAAGAAATAACAAGTTCAACAATCAGCAAAAGTATATTTTCAGTATGATCCAAAGGATTAGGAAGCAACCATATGAAATCCAACAGATCACATTGAAAATGTACAATACAAATCTTCACTTTACTGCCTGAAAATAACTTATATACAAAGGTCAAATCTGATGAACTGGAAGTGAGGGAAGAAGCTATAAAAAGAATTTTGGACATTAGGTTAGTAAATATTTATTCATATAAAACAGACTAAATTAGTCATGCTGATTTATGTAATCATTTTAAAGGTTTTATCTCATTTCACCATAAATACTAAAGCAGTACAGAGTGCATTTTAAAAAAAATAAATTAATTTTTCTTTCAAGAGTGGGGATCAAAACAAGAAAAGATTAAATGAATCACAACTATCAATGTTAAAGCTATCCACTGGACACAGTTAAAAGATTTGTCATTAAGTGGAGTTTTTGAATCACCACTCACAGAAGAATTTTCTGAAAATGAACTTTGGGAATAATTATTAAAGGGTACGAAGCTTGACTTGCCAGATTTGCCCTCCCATTCTCAAGGCACGGAACGGGCAGTCAAGTTAACAACAGAAGCTTCCCAATCTGTGTATGGCTTTGAAACAAGGCACCAGCACATAATATCAAAAGCTTTATGTCAGAAATTGAGACCATCAGTCTCGTTCGAGGCCACTTATATGGAGCTATATGAATTTATACATTAAGCCCTATTAAACTATTCTTTATTTTTCCATATTTGTTTGTTGTTGTTTTCATTCAAAACAGAAAAGAATCATTTTTTTAATGTATTCATCTAATACTGCTTAAAGGTAAAAAAACAGCATTTCAAAGTCGTCAGTGATTATGGGGGGGGTACAGATTTTCAATTTTAATTTCTACATTTTATTTAATTTTGATAAAACAAAATAACAAGATTCCCTGATTCAAATACTGAAATTATTTGTTATTTTTTATCAATATTTAGTCCAAATTTTTGCAAAATCGTGGATTTTTTAGTGCGTTTTTGTCTACGATTTTTGATTCCAAATGCTCAGAAAATCGTGTCAGATCTAATTTTTTAGTATTAGGACTTAATAGGTCTATACACAACTTTTGCAACATTATTCTTTTTGATATTTTAAAAAAAAGTGAAAAAATCTACCTACAATAATATATATATATATATATATATATATATATATATATATATATATATATATATATATATATATATATATGTATGTATGTATATATATATATATATATATATATATGGCCTTGTCCAAATCATGTAAAAAGTAAAGTTGTTGAATTTTTAGAACTTATTTTTGAAACTTTGTATCTTAGAAATGATTACATATATCTTGCTGGACTATTCCGAGTTTTTTTATAACACAATTGACAAATAGGAATATATACTGACTCTCCAATCTTAATAGAAAAATCGTTATGAAATCGATCATAAACGAAAATTGCATGTCCATCGTTAATTAATCATAGCTAAGGATTGGAAGCCTATGAAGGGTTGAAAAAATGCATATCTATCTATCCATCATCTATATATATATATATATATATATATATATATATATATATATATATTCATTCATTATATTCGCTCTTCTCTGTATTGAGCACTCTTCTAACAATAGTAATTGCTGGTTATTGGAATTTATTCCGTATTCACCAGTCATATACTTGCCATACGATTTCGTTTCCAAGTTTTGTTCACTGCTCTTTGGACTGTCAATAGGGAAAATGCACTCTCACGAGCCAAACGTCTCATGGATTGTGTTGGATCTTTTCTAATTGATCTCTTTAACTTGAAATGAAGATCCTTCTTTCTGTTTTGAAATTCTCTCCCAGTTTTCCGCTACTGTTCGCACTTTTTTTTAATTTCACTTGTTGGATCTTGAATGGACATTGAAAATAGTATGAATTTTTGTACCATTACTGAAGGCCTAAAGGAATTTTCCTGTTACTATTGATCAGTGGAGAAGACAGTGAGGCTGACGCAAAACGATATTAACCTGTTCTCTTTCTAGCTGGATAACACAAAGCGTCTTTCAGTGATTCTTTCGAAAAATGGTGGCAGGATGGTGACACATATTATCTCAAAGCTAGAAAAAAAATTAATTTAGTGTTTTTTTTTAGATATTAAACAATTTGTGAGATAGCAATTGTATGTATATGTTTTGAGCGTGTGTTCTTGTATGTGTGCCCGGGGGGGGGCGCAGGCTGATAATTAGGCAGGCTCTAAGACACGAAAACGAATCGCGGGTTGATCTTTTCTTGTAAACTCGTGTAATCATAATTGGTTTTCATTGTCAATTCGAAAACTGTTTAAACATTTTTTTTAATTACCATTAAATATTTTGTTAAATGCATTCTTTATTTATGAAATATTCAATTTGCAATTTCATAACCACGCCGTTAGAGAAAAATAATAAAATTCCAGTTCAGATCGTTACAAATATTGCCATTATTTTTTATTGAAATTCTAATAGATTTTGCAATCCTACAACAGGTCTTGTCTTAATACGTAACATCCGGATACTCATCAATTTACAACAAATATCGCAGACAATTATTAATGTGTGAAAAGCAATTTTAGGAACATGCGTGAAATAAGTAATTGATCAACGTTGAACACATTTTTATGTAAATTGATTATACACCTGAATATAAAATTTAGTTGATATTTAATTAACTTACCCCTTATTCAGTTCAATGTAAATTTATATATTTCTAGTCATATTGATTCCAAAAGTTAAATAATTACTACATAAAATCTATAGGTGATTGAAATATGCAGGTGAAGTGTTTTATAACGAAACATTTGGAATTACAGTTTTATTTCAAATATCTTATTCAATAATTTGTTTATAATAAAAACGATGTATTGTTTAGATTCCCTACTTATTTGATTGATTTGATATCAGTTTTATTTTGCATAAATATGTATTCGATTTTTTATGTAAATATGTATTTCTGCGAAGTACAAAATATCAGTTAAATTAGCATTTTTTATTGTACGTTTATTTTCTTTATCTGCATTTGTTTGTGTCTAAATCGTTTCCTAACAAAATTTCAAGTGAGTATATATTTGTGTTACATTCTGTGTTAGCCTGTCACATTTGGTAGTATTCTGTATATTTCTAAAAAGAGGGAGTCATGTATATGAAAGTTTTACATGGAAAAGAATGAAAGAATAATATTTTTTTGCTAGAATGTATGTAGGAAATGCGAGTAGACGGAAAGCCTCTTAAAACTGTAAAAGTGCAACCTGCAAAGTTCGTGACAAAAATATCATCCCTTATAAATCATTCAGTGAACGCGGACTATAAAAAATATCTTCATTAAAAGGCAACTATAAACATACAGAAATGTCTATGTTTTCACGTTTGCGTGTGGATATATCGTTTAAAATTTGTTATATTTATAGAACAGAGCTCACAATCAGAAGAGTGAGTTTTTATAGTAATCTTCAGTGTAGCCAGAATAATCAACACCATCTTGTGACAGACAATTTCACCCTCGGTGTTCTCATCAAACAAAGTACCACTATTCCATGGATAGCGGCTCGGATTGAGGAATCGGAGAACCAAGTTCGAATTCCAGTTGAATCCATTACATTCACTTACGTGCTAATAAAATTGGGAAAGGTATTAATCCTCTTTTTCTCCCTCCAGCTATGGGTAAATAGCTGGGCAGAACGGTTTCTATAGCTTTGGATGGCAACTGGTCTACGGCAAAAAGAAATGACAACCTACTGCGGAAAAAAATCTCCCTCGTCAATCATGTATCAAAAGATACATGAACGCCTAAGCGTGTATCACGCATGGCACATAACTGACTGATATATTTATAACTTTTACTTCTGTTGCTTATTTATATATTTATTCATCTACTTATGATTTTATTTGTTTACAGATATAATTTATGATCAATAATAAATGAATATGTAATTTAGTATATATATATATATATATATATATATATATATATATATATATATATATATATATATATATATATATATACACACAAAAAGTGATTTGTACCCGCAGAATTAAAACATAGATTTAAACAAATCCGACGTCATTTTATACCTAAGGCACCTTTCGACCAACACTTTTTTAAAAGTATACTTTGGCGAATTGGAAAACAATCAAAGGCACACATAAAATAACTGGAAAAAAAAAGAAAGAATTAGAAACATCTGTACAGGGCAAAATAAATCGTTCATTGTTTAAGTTTTTATTCCAGCACTTTAGGATTTTAATTATTATATATGTATTTTATATATATATATGTATTTATATATATTTATATATATATATATATATATATATATATATATATATATATATATATATATATATATATATATATATTGATATATATATATATATATATATATACTGATATATATATTGATATATATATATATACTGATATATATATTGATATATATATATATACTGATATATATATTGATATATATATATATACTGATATATATATTGATATATATATATATTGAGAGAGAGACAAGATTTTATTTAATACTGGTCGATTAAAAAACACACCACCTACGACAACCTTATAAATATGACATGACAGAAAATTAAACATTATTCCTAAACAAACCAATTCAATTAATACCACAATGACTGGTATATACACCCACCAAATGTAAATTAAAACTAACTAATATATCCGAACAAGGTTCGTAAGATGGAATCTCTGATTCAATCTTGTCAGTACTGATGCCTAGAGCGCTGCGATTAATAAACTTTATTAAAAATAAACATTTCAATAAAGATGAAAATAAATATCTTTGAAGTATTCATTTGCCCTTACACAGTATTTTTTTAAAATAGAATATTAAGTATATTTGAGAGATTCCGGAAGAATAAAACCCCACATACACGCTCCAGAAGTAGCTGAAAAATAATGCTAAAATCATAGCTAGATTAATACATCATTACCTCCAATGTTTTATCATTATGTGGGAATTATTTGCGGTAGCTTTTTCTGACGTACACTGTATTAAAAATTAAAATTAAATTAACATAAGAAAATAAACCACCTGCGTATTTTCAAAAATTCGCCGAAAAAAAAGCATAGGATGATTAAAAAGACTTAATAAAAGCAATGTTAAAATGTCTCTGTTATTATTACGATGAAAGTGCAAAGCATTTTAACTATTTTTAATACTTTCTACAACGTTCGAAATTTTGAGTAAAAATCTTGTTTCCATTTTTTTTGTCTGTGTGATTTTTTACGTCAGCGTTGGCGTAAAATTTAGCATTAGCTTTTTAGCACTTTTTCCAGCTGAAAAAAATAATTTGGAAATTCTTGCAATGATCAAATTGTCCGATTGTAATGAAACTTTCAGAACGTAATTACAAATGTTAAGAAGTTATTTTACAAATGTTTATTTTTTAGAAGGTAATGGTAAATTTATGTTTTTACATCTGTTACCTCGTAATTTTATGAAAACTCGACTATGTATATTTTTGCGATTTTTTTAAAAATTAAATGCAGATGAATTGAAGAACATAAATCTTTGGATTTTTTTTTTTGTAAATCAAGACGCGATTATACCCAAAATTTAGCTCTGAAATAATATATGTTAAGCACATTATTGTCTGAAGCCCAAATATTTTTCCGGTGAAAAATGAAGTCTTACAAGAATTGTATTCTTTATTTTCAATTTTAAATACAAAATGTGATAAAGTTGTTAAATATTTTAACATTAACTTTGTATATGTGGCTTTCTGGAAATACTTTATTTCTTGCACTACATTGCGTCCTGTCCCTCCTGATGAAGATATAAAAGTCACTCAGGAAACGGAATTGTGTGAAATTGCGCCGGAAGTTGGGGAAGACAATGAAACCTCAGAGCCTGAACTAACGACTTCATGTGATCAAAATTGTTGTCGAAAATCTGTCTCTGAAACACACGAAAGTGACGTAAACGAGTAAATGAGAGATTTCGAACTTCCTAATAGTAAAACAGAAATGGAATCGATTCTAGGTTACCACAGTGGAATCGATTAACTAGTGATGTACGGATTTCCCATGTCTACGATCAAGACAATGATCTAGTCCCATTTTTCTAATGATACGTGATTTGGCGTAATGCAGTGATACTAGTGGTTGTATGCAATCGCCTTTAACCTCAGTTACAATCGAGAAAGATTTCAAGTCAGTCGAAACCAACTTGTTGAGAAAGGAAATGGTGAAAACCTTTCTGAATGCACACAAAGAACATCTTGGCTTTAACATATCATTGAATAGCGATTTATTAAACTCTCATCTTGATTTTTGTTGATTACGGAGAAAGATTTCATGATATTGTAGCAATGGGGAAAAGGCATCAAGACAGGGGGAAAAAAGGCATCAAGACAGGGGGGGAAAAGGCATCAAGACAGGGGGGAAAAGGCATCAAGACAGGGGGAAAAGGCATCAAGACAGGGGGAAAAGGCATCAAGACAGGGGGGAAAAGGCATCAAGACAGGGGGGAAAAGGCATCAAGACAGGGGGGGGGAAAAGGCATCAAGACAGGGGGAAAAGGCATCAAGACAGGGGGGAAAAGGCATCAAGACAGGGGGGAATGAATCAATGCTGGATGATTATTGTTTACCTGTGACCTGAAATGATACTTCTGCAGTTTAGAAAAGACAAACTAAAAAGCGACGTGTTGTTGCTGAATAACTGCTCATTAATATACTTCTGAAAAAAATCCTGTTTGTTTTTTAGTTAATAAACACATATATTTCTGTCTTGATATGTTTTTGTATTGCACTGATAGCCTACATCAAACGGAACAACAAATCAAAGCAGATATTGCAAGACAACATTGTTTCTTTTTGGAGGCAAGAACACTGTGATTATAAAGGAACTATAGAAGATTATTTCTGATAATCTGGAAAGCAAGAACGAGTAAGGCATCTGTTATAGAAATTGGAGAGAAAACGAACCAATTCAAGGACAGATATTTTAAGAACAGTTGCTAACTTCGAGACACAATCTTTGTGGGAATCATGTTTAGAGATCATAGCGGAAACTATGGACGGAGCTATTAGCATTTTACAGATTAGAGATTCAATTTCATGTGTAAAATCAAGCAAATGTCCGACTGAATCGTCTATCGTAGAACTGGAATATAATTTGTGAGAAAATCATTTATAAATGTCGGGAGAGGATACCTCTTCAAATCGATTGAAGAGGGCAATGTTAGAAAATTTCACAACCGCCGGTAGTTATGTCAACCTAACTTGTGAGAGCCTAATCGGTGCAATAATCTACCAACGTAAGCTCTTTGAGAACACGTATTACAATTATTATTACAATAAAAGGAATCCCGATGGTAGATCCGAATTAATTACAGTGGCAGATGTGAACCAAGGAGGAAAATGTGTTTTTATCTGTTATTTAAACGATGGGGCAAAGGTTTCAATGCCAGTTTTCATCCGGAAAGAAACTTCAGGGACACAGTCTTCAGTAAGAAGACTAAAAAATTTCCTCAAGTGAGCGTCACGAAGGAAATTGCGAAACGAATCCTAATCGGTCCGCTAAATATAGAAAAACGTCTTATTGAATAGTGAGACCGTGTCTAACAGAAACATCAAAGAAATATCAGCAAATACTACGGTCTAATTCGAACTGCCAAGAGGCCAAGTTTACAATGTACGACAAGGATCACGAGAAGAGGCAAGAAGAAATCCAGTTAGGAGTCATGTTGGTGAAAATTATTATGGAAACTAGTAACGAATTTTTAGGAAAACTGTAAGTCTGCATACCGACAACATCAGTCGTAACAGAATGATTAAGCCATGCAATGAACATTAAAATAGCCAAACAAATGTTCACAAATGAGTGGAGAGAGCGAAAGAGATAAAGAAAGATAAGGAGAGAGAGAGAAAAATATTGACAGACAGGCAGACATTGCTATACTCTCAGATATTGTGTGTAACATGCTATAGTTCTGAGAAAAAATAGGTGCTATAAAGGGAAAAAAACAAATCAACAGAGTGCAATAATACTAGTCGAAAGTACATGAAAGAATCATCCAGGGTCTCCAGGATAATATTGCGATAACGATAAAACAAAATCCTCTCGACACTTAACAACCTGCCGTCGCGCCATGAAATTTCTTCCGATGTAAACTAACTAGACGGTGACCGTCACCATTAGCTTTGAAATATATACCCCACTCTACTTTGGCATAACCTTTCCGAAGGTTATGAATCTGTAGATAAGAATTAACAGTCTGACCACCTTACCAAGATGCCAGGCCTAGCCGTAGAAATAGTAATTAATGTCGCAGTGGACCATACTTATAAACACGCGCAAACCACAAGATAGCTTATTCCTAAATTTTCGCTTGAGGATGAAACGCGACACAACACCTTGATTCAATTTAATTTTAACAATTATATTGATGGTTTTGAAACATGAGAACTCTTATGTAGTGAAGGAATCATATTTAAAAAATATATATATATATATATATTTATATATATATATATTAAAAATATATATATATATATATATATATCTATATATATATATATTAAAAGGTATATATATATATATATATATATATATATATATATATATATATATATATATATATATACATATATATATATATATATATATCCAGAGAGAGAGGGGGGGAGGGTCTTTGTTAATTTGCCTGATAATTTACATACGGGAAATTGAAAATTTTAAAAGAAATTCTTGACAAAATACAATGTCACTGACTAGTTCGAGAAATGTTTTTTTCTGATTGAGGTTCGTTCCCCTTACGAAGAAGTGCAATTTAATAGGATATGTACGAATAATAACTGTTAACACTCAGACTTCAAGGCGTTAAGATTTTCGTGATCGGATATTTGTTCCACAAATAACAAGATTTTGTGGCGAATCTCACTGAATAGTATTTTTATACCGGAAACCCAATCTAATGGGGAATATTTATTCTGGTGAAAATTGGACACAGGATTTTAACTATGAAAATCAGCGTAAATACGGAATGTAACTAGTCAGAACATTCACCATGGAAATAGCGATAGATTAGAAAGTAGATTGCAATTGGGGGTTGTAGAGCGGAACGTAATTCATCTCACACAATATATATATATATATATATATATATATATATATATATATATATATATATATATATATATATATATATTAACAAATGAAAATATATTTGTTTACATATGAACCACTTTTAAAGTTGACTTTTTCAGAAATTGTTTTTTAAATGACGCCCATTCAAGAACCCTTAAAGATGTTCTCATATTTTTACTATTAAGACAAGAAGTTCCATCGAATATACTTCTCTTGTTATTTACACGATTTTTCCTTAATCGGTAGCAATGTTATTTATTATTAGTAGCATCGATCATTATGTCAATGTAACATTCAAATATTCGCTTCGCCTAACAAGCATCCCGTTTATTATGCATTGGATTCATGGAAGCGGCAATCTTATGAGGAAAGTGACAAATAGATTTGGTGTCAGTGTGATGTATTGTTCATGGAGAATTCTGTTAATTCATTCATTTCTATGCCCTCGCTAACTCTTTTTTCCACCACTTATTAAAGATATTTGATATTCACTTAATTCACAAACATTGTCTTAAGATTGATTTCTTCCATTCGTTTTCCTCTCACACTGAATAATCTCTTATCCAGAATACGATTATTCCACTTTTGCTTCTCTTATGAGCGAGATCTTTCGTCTGCTGCTACAAATGGCAGTGGGTATGCTAAAATTAACATTGAATCTTTCGTAGAGCGTATAAGCGTACAAAAAGAAAAAGAAATCGATTCATTTTTACCAAGGTGGGCATGATCGAAAACCTCATTGTGTTATTTTTATGTTGCAAATTTGAGTGTAAATTATATTTTTACGGCAATTTCCTGATATTAATTTTAGAAAGACTTCGCAGTGTTATAGTTTTCTTCTGGCTCGTTATGAAATAATATTCTTAGATTCAACAGAATAGTTTCAAAATTATTCCCCCTGTAGAAAACTTTACAGATTAACCTTACATATTTAAGCGCATAAAAGCCATATGTTTTTTTTAGATGCACTCAGAAATCCCAACAGAGCTTATTCAAGAAAAGTATTTTAGATTATGGAAACATGTAATGCTTAAAACAATTTATTATCAGCTTATTACCAAACACTAGAAATTAGAAGTTTCTGTTGCAATTC
Source organism: Acanthosepion pharaonis (assembly GCA_903632075.3). Taxonomy (NCBI): domain Eukaryota; kingdom Metazoa; phylum Mollusca; class Cephalopoda; order Sepiida; family Sepiidae; genus Acanthosepion; species Acanthosepion pharaonis. The sequence goes on from CAHIKZ030002112.1 coordinate 2,371,594, forward strand.
TCTTTAGATAATCTACTTACACTCGTCAGATTCGTACGGTATCTTCAGTTTGTTGTTGCTACTTCCCTATGCTCTATAGCGTTGTCTATCACAGTTTGTAGTTATAATGAACCTCTTAATTTTAGAGTCTGTCTATAGATGAGGTTTTACGTACATTATTTATATTATTCGGACTATTGTCCTCATCTTTGTCGCCATATTTATTACAACGTTTCGGCCGTTGTACGCTGCGGCCTTCTTCAGGTGGTTGGAATGTCGAACTGAAACCTTTATTTCGCTCACTGGGGTAGACTGTTCTAGTTCCACGTGCCATGTTTGATGGATGTCAGCTATCAGTTATCTCCTGTTAATTTTCCCTCTGAAATTTCTCCACTGCCTTAACTAGGTATTGAACTCACATTCTTTGGGTCTTGTCACTGGATCTAGAACAGTCTACCCCAGAAAATTACTCTTCATAATTATATGAATTAAAGAAGCAGTGAAAAATGTTCGGACTTTGTTACACGAATGGGTGTAATATTCCGGTAAGTTGAATATCTAAGCAGATATTTGTGGATTAGCTCAAGACTCAAACACGTAAACCGGAAAATCCTTCAAATATGTACCCTACTTCGCAGATATTACAAGTTCGGATTGCAATATTTTCAAATCAGATATCTTTTAGTGGAAAATATTGAAGAATATAAAACCCATGAACTTCTGCTTTACTAAAATAATGGGGATATTTCTCGAACAATAACAGAAAATAATGAATGCAAAGGATTACTTCTTTCTTAAAATTTAATATCGCAATATAAATTGTTTTTCTTCATTAAATATACCGAAATACTTATTTCTGCAAAATATTGCACGAGAAAATTTTACGCCTTCTCAGAAATATCCGCGTGGAAATACACTAAATGAGATG
>CAHIKZ030002112.1:2377500-2630000 GCA_903632075.3 Acanthosepion pharaonis
CAGGAATCGAACCCGTATCCTATATGGAACACTCATTTAACAGTAAAATCGACCTTGCATATTGAACGATGCTCAGTGGCTTGATCGGTTAAGGCACCTCAAGCTAAATATAGGATATAGGTTCGATTCGAAAGTCTTTGGCCTAACACTGTATCAAATGGTGAACGTTAGCAAATAGAAGAGAATAATGTAGAAATAGTGAATATGGTTGGGAGAACTTGAACAGGATTAAAATAGATTTTAAACGAATCTGACTATGTAGCCACGTGTTGCGTAATGCGAGTTTCCATCTTTTCATTGGTCTGTTCTATATCAAAATACCGCATCAAAACTGCATTTAAATTTGTATATAATAGAACTACTCTGAAAATAGGATAGCCGTCCTTTAATAAAGGATGGAAACACAGATCTAGATCTGGCATGGATGACACTATGTTGCCCATGCAGCATGTTACCACTGTCCAAGTTGCTGATCGATCCAATGGAACAGCAGGGCAGTTACAGTTTAATACCAGTGCTGCCGCAGGTGCTGCCAAAATGAGGCGGCCTTAGTGGCTCCAATTCCCTAATTTTTTGCTATCTGTATTGTATGTGCAACACTAGTGCTTCTTAAAGTTTTCCATTCAGATTTTTTTTCTCCTAGACTGGTTGCCACCCAAGGGTACAGAGCCCAGTCTGTCCTGCCCATAAATGAGAGAGAAGAAGAGGATTCATACCTTTCCCAAGAGTATTAGCACGTAAGTGAATGTAATGGATCCGACTGGAATTCGATCTCGACTCTGCGATTCCTCAATCCGAGCCGCTATCCATTATTTTAGCATTCAATAACAAGGTTAAAAATTCTACTGCTGCGTTAACATTTCAAATAGAATGATCTGACATTTTATCCTCAGGGATGAAAATATTAACAGAATTGGTGCAGTGATAAAAAAAATTGTCTGCGAAGATTAGATATTATTAAGAACGAACCATCAACTATATTTTTTTTATTTAAAAATAGGAACATATATTAGATTTCCGTATGGGAATCTGCAAATCCCCTGATAGTTGGAATATATTTTTTCAAGTCTAAACGTTGTCATACATAAAGATATGACAACAAAAATAACAGTAATAAATGTGGTTGGTTTTCTTGCCTGAATCCATCCATCAAATCTACTCTTCATCCTTGCATTGTATACTGTCGCCATTTATGATCTGGTGCACCCGCTGTTCATCTGAATGTCTTAAATCAAGAGACGGATATGCAATCTTATAGGTCCTGATCTGTCATCTCGTTTACAGTTACTTTTCTACAAATATTTAAATGGTAACACCCTGACCAGCTACTTTCACTGTTACCTCAACTGCAAAAATTTAAGTGTGCTACTAGTTTGTCATGTTCTAAAAGCAGTGAGTAGTTCCTAGATATAGATTTGGTAGTTCAAAGAATAAAAATTTACTAAACAGACATGGTTTGAGTTCCATCTGACAAATATCTTGCTGCTACTCTGTCGTCTGGTACTATAGACTGAACTTAAGTATCGTGAATTTCATTGAAAATATACTGACTAATATATATATATTAGTTATTTGGAAATTATCAATTTACTAAATAGTAGTGTAAAAATCATGTGTATAAATTTTAGAGCAGTTATTTGACATGCATGTTACACACGTGGGCGATCTGTAACTTTTGATACATGACTGACGAGGCAGATCTTTTCTCGCAGTAGATTGCCATGTCCTTCTGCGGTAGATCAGTTGCACTCCAAGTTTACAGAACCCGATCTGTCTTGCTATTTACCCACAAATATGGGGAGAAGAAGAGGATCCATACCTTTCCCAATGGTATTAGCACGTAAGTGAATGTAATGGATTCGACTGGAATTCGAACTCGGCTCTCCGATTCCTCAATCCGACCAGCTATACATTACTCAACCGTGCCTTCATAATATATATTTACTGTGATTGAAATTGTGTTTATGTGAATAATAGATTTACATGCATTTATCCCATATAGGTGATGCACTGCCAATAATATCACGTTCGTGAAGTCAAAAATTATTATTGATATCAATGGTATCAAATATGGTTTCATCGGTTTTTCAAAATTATCTTTTGGAGACTATTCGTTTTTCGTGATGTGCATTGAAATTCTGTAGTCTCTCTCATCAGACAGTCTCGCGGATATGTCATTAGCGAAAGATATTTCCTGTTCGCCAAAAAACATCTCAGTAGATGGAAAGATTAGTTAATCGTCCAGAAAGTAAGTCTATATGTAAGAGACAAGAATAATATAGTCTTCTGCGTGAATTCAAACGATAAGATCAAATACATAATTATATCTTTCATATTTTATTTTATCGTCTGTTTCCTGCAGATGCAGGCACACGTAACTAAGTGCAGACAACCCTTAGTTTCAAGATGAAATATTCCAAAGATTCACGCAGCAAAAAGATATTTCCAATGTTTTATTTTGTAACATTTATCCTTTTTATGTGATTGAATGCTTAGTCTTCGTTGATGCCCTCAAACCACAGACAGATGAACTTGGGAAAGAGGAAATATTCGACGCACGATCCATCTTTGCTTATCCTAAGAAAAAGTAGACATAGTCTATGATTTTCAACGAAGCTTTGCGGTTATAATTCGTAATTGTCTTTCGTTTTATTTCTATAATTTGCCACTAGTTTAACATTTATATTTTATGATAAAAATTATTATTATTATTATAATAACGTATAACCTACGCACTCACATATGTACGAACACATACACAGATATCTACATTAATAAAACAAAAGATGTGTGTTTTTGTCTGTGTGTTTCAGTGTGTGTGTGTGTGTGTGTGAGTGTGTGTGTGTGTGTGTGTGTATGCTATTCTTGCACGTCAATATTTCTCAACCGATTTCGATGAAATTCTACACACATGTTGAAAATTTACCATCATAGATTAAAACCAGTTTCAATTTCCAACCCCCATCACCGGGTTTGGCAAAAAAAAAATCGATAAAACAGAAGGTGGGTACGACATTTTGCAAAAAAAAAAAAAAAAAAAAAAAACAGGCAAACTTACAAGCGAACAGGATGAGTTGATGTAATTTGCACTCAATACAAAACATGTTACGAGGCTTATGTAGAGTGCTTGATAGCTTTCTCACGACATTGGCTTCACAAAAATATAACAAAAAACTGTGAAAAAATCTTGTTTTTTGTACTACATAAAATAAAATCTTGAATACCTTCTTCATTTTTTATCCGATTTTCTTCAAACATGTGGTAGAAATTAACCATCATGCAAGAAATAAGAAAGAAAGTGTTTTCCTCGTTTCCCTGCGTATAACGAAAAACCGTGAAAAATGGTCCAAAATTCTGATTTTCAGCTATGACTCACTGGTTTTTCATTCGATGCTTTCCAAATTTGCTATGTAAATTACATATGACACATAAATTGTCTTGCGTAATGTGTGGTTTAGATTATTTCAGTTAAGTGGACGAAATCTGCGAGAAACTAAGTCCAAAATCGATTTTGCCATTTAGCCAATCGTTTCTTCATATGACATCATCCTAAATTATCATTCGAACAACGTTTGAGGCAAATATTTTTTGAGAATGATTATTGAAGCGTTAAAAGGGATAATTTCCTGAAGAACCTCTTATTAACATTATTTACATTATTCGAACTATTGTCCTCATATTTGTCTCCATATTTATTACAACGTTTCGGCCGTTGTACGCTCCGGCCTTCTTCAGGTGTTTGGCATGTCAAACTGAACTATTTATTTCGCTCACTGGGATAGACTGTTTTAGTTCCACGTGCCTAGTTTGATGGGTGTCAGTTATCAGTTATCTCCTTTTAATTTCCCCCTGTAATTTCTCCACTGCCTTAACCGGATATTTAACTCACACTCTTTGAGTTCTGTCACTGGATCTAATAACGCCTTTATACACTGTACCATGTGCTCTCAAGTGACAGGACCCAAAGAGTGTGAGTTCAATACCCGCTTAAGGCAGTGGAGAATTTCAGAGGGAAATTAACAAGAGATAACTGATAACTGGCATCCATTAAACATGGCACGTGGAACTAGAACAGTGAGCGAAATAAAGGTTTCAGTTCGACATTCCAACCACCCGAAGAAGGCTGGGGCGTACAACCGCCGAAATGTTGTAATAAATATGGCGACAAAGAAGAGGACAATAATCCGAATAATGTAAATAATGTACATAACGCCTCATTTCAGAAATATAGACAGAACCTCTTATAAACCCCAGCTTTACAGTAAACGTTCGAGGAAGGAGTGGCAGGTGTTCATGCGCTTACACTTGCAGTTGAATGAAGCTCTGATGTTTCATACCTGTTTTTGTTTGATTATTAGTTTTTTGGACAATGTCATACAATTTAAAAGTTATTACGGCAATAGGAAATTTTCTGAATATCTAAAAAATTGAAAAAATTTAAACCCGAGCAACGACCACACAATAAGGATTTATCAATGGAATTCTTTATTAAGAACAATCAAACACTTACGAAAGACATGCCGTAAAATGATGATGGTGGTACTGTAGCTTAGTATACCAACGAACGATGCATGCATGCGGGGATGCAAGGCGATAATTCTAGAGTGGGTTGCGGGTATACTGTGGGTGCGGTTATAAAATTGCAGCCAGGTACACGCGGGCAACGCAGGGAAAATCGGCTAGTGCATATTATAGAGAGGGGGAAAAGGTGGAGAGAGGAAGAGAAAAAGAAAGGAAAATGCCAGATAGATTAGACTGAATGCGAGAGTAATAGAGAGAAAGTGATAGAGAGAGTCTCACGAGTGTGAATGATAGATAGGTACCTTATGCACATTGACTGATTAGAGGTATCTTAAAGAATAGACATACTTTTCAAGTTGTGGGTGTATATATATATAGATATACTAACACGATATAATAAGTTCTTTTAACATTTCACCCCAAGCAAGGCTATAAAATTACTAAAATGGAAACGCGCATTGAAATAGCAAAAGTTCTCTTCCAGGAATTCGGCCAAGTATTGAGAGTCAAGATAATATAGTCATAAAAGTGTGGGATCTTCCACAACAATACAGCCTTACCTCTTTTTAGGAAATGCACTCTTCCTATTTGGTAAGTAACATTCTACTTTCATACAAAAATCAACAAGTATTCATTGGTCAATCACCTCCAATCTAGCTTGCTGATTGGTCAGTTCCGACCAATCAAACCGCCTGCACGCAACCGATCTGTTTTCCCGCTCATATGCCGGGAGCCACATGAACATTTTATAAGCCGAACACGGGTGAATTCTGAGTAGTTTTTCTTTTCATTCATCTCTCTCGCACGTCTCATTCCCTGCTACCAAGTGCCAAGATGTAACCTTCAAGAACTCCCGTCTTAGTCATTGCTGGCCAGACGTTAAAGACAATTACTAACAACCGCGCAAGTACAAACTCAGAAATCTCTACTGAACTTTTACCAAATTTACAACTCATAATTTCAAATTTTCTTAATATGAACTCAGGTACAAATATTACCAAGTCAAAGGGACACGACTATCTCCTACCTTTTCAGTTCGTATGCATGTATCAGATTATTAATAAATTTAATTGTTATGTTTTGAAATCATTCCGTTCAGTTTTGTATTTTATACTATGCGTTATTTACGTCAAATATAAATTGCATTATATCCACGCATTGTCCTTAATCCCACCTTTCCTAGCCAAAGTTAAATATCTTTAACACTATCACAACAACAACAACGATAACACCGTCACTACAAGATTGATGATCCCGTCGGAAATAAACAATAATGGTAAACCCTATCGCTAAAAAAGTGTGCTGAGATTTAACCCCATATCTATCTTTGTATATGACAGTGAATGCTGCAGTATTCACAAAAAGATAATGAAGTGAATCGAAGAGACAGTGATGTCGTTCTAAGAATAGATGCTATGAATTCCAGATTCAACATCTTATGAATGAAGAAGTATTCATTAAAGTTTTAAAGAACCTTATTATTAATTTCAGAAAACAAGACTTAAATAATCTGGAAACGCATCACGAGGAGAGTTTAATATTTGCATAGGTTATTAGTATCAGGAGAAGCAAGGGAAGACGCTGATTAATATATTTAACAAGAATTGGAATGCTTAGAGCTACAAGTGACGGAAGTTGTACCGACACACAGAAGCATAATGCTACTCTGTGACATAGAGTTTTCGCTCTGTTAAAAATGATCAAAAACTAAATTATGAAAGAAATGAAATCTCACAGATAGCAACATCCGTTTTATAGAATGTATTGGACATATTGAGAGTACTTTCTTACATGACTAATAAGAGAGAAGGATAGAGATTCTTGATGAAAGGCAACAAAGAATCAGTCATATTCTTGGCCATTATCTGACGTCACGGCTTCAGTTATTTTTCCACTGACGTAAGGCTGCTTTCTTTTGCCTTTTTTAGAAATACTTTTATGTTCATTGTTCGAATGATCTCTTTTCTCTGATATATATATATAAATATGTACACACACACACACACACACACACACACACACACACACACACACACACACACACACATATATATATATATATATATATATATATATATGCTATGAATCCAAACGCAACATAAATTTGGAACGAGATCTCATCAGTTTACAGCAGAGTTGGCTAAATATAACCGGAAATTCTATGCCAACCATTTCTTCTCCTACACTTCCTGCTTATGGAACTCATTTCTGCTTCCATTCTTTCCAATATATTTTGATCTTCAAAAATTAAAATGCAGTGTCAATTCGTATCTACTGTCTTCCTGATTACACATCTGCAGTTGTCTCTCCTTCGTAAAGATTCTATTTTCAAATTCTTTCATATCATGTAACTCTTTAGTAGATTTACGGCCTTGCTTGCATTCGATTAAAAAATATAGTAAACGTAAAATCGCTTCCTGTTTATGAAACAATAGAATGTTTTAAGCGAATACATGAAACCATTGTAATATGCACGTGACTTTGCAATCGAGTCTAATATGGAGGCTGCATATATGTACGAAGCTTTAAGCAACATATCATGTTTGCGCGAGATTACCATTTTCTCCTCATTACACCAATATACAATGCTGACTTTTTACTAATGATTAAAATTTTAAATTGTTGTGATATTAATTATTTTCAGCATTATAAATAATTTGACAAGATTAACTTTATATATATTTATTGATTTTTGTTTATTTAATTTCATTATTCAATTCATATTTCATTCATTTTATAAATAAAACATCCATAAATTCAAAGCAATGTTTTAGCATCACATGTACTGGATGGCAAGAAAGTGCATCAAACATAACTCAGCTGGAGAAAATATAGATTTCAGTTAAAATTTAACATCCTTACACACAGAAACTTGTGTCGCAAATGGACGGCTTTTTTTATCGACACCACTACTACGACATACTCTCTCTCTCTTTGAAATATTTGTGTTTTTTTTAAATATTTTTACAATCTCAATGAAATGCATAACGAAAAGATTTTAATAACACATCTGAATCTCTATTGAATCCTCCTTTTTTTCTGGAGAAATTGAATTGATACAATTCACAACAAAGGAAAAGTCTTCATTATTTTATTAGATTGCTTATTTCCAAGAATCGTTTTATATTTACAAGATTATAAAAATCGGAATCAGCTCCAACTCAATGTTTGTTATTTACCATCTTATAAATAAATAACTATAAAAAATATTTTATTCATAAATTTATTAAAAACATCAGCGAACAATCGTGGCCGATAATTTAAAGAAACATTTAACTTCGAGTCACTGTAATTATGCATTTGAATGTAAAACTCGAAAAATATTTTTAAATGAAAGAAATTGCATGAGAAAACAATAATCGCAGATTCAAGAGAAATGATATCTTTTCACACACCATTTTGTCCCTTTTGCAGATACGTATGTTAAACTTTGCCGATGTTTCTTTAAATTTCCAAAACATTTTTATTTCTTTTTTTTTTTTTATCTCAACTCGATTGATGTTTATAAAAAATGTGTTAAAGTTATTTAATGTCTCTGAATTGGATTATTTTCAGCTGGACAAATTATTTTCACTGATTTTTTTCAGTTCAATATTTTTTCCGATTTAGTTTTTGCGCCGGCAAATTAAACTATCGAATTTCGAAATAGTGTAGCAGTTTTATGAGTTCAAACGACGTTCTTAGCTTCTCTTTAATTTCAGTTTCATGTTTTTTTAAGATTAATGGCTAAAAATGAATCAGGTTAAATTAAAGCTGCAAAAATGAGTAAAATAAATCGCATGAATGATTATAATGTTGAAAAGAGAATGTCAGAATTACGGAACACCTTTTACGAGTGGACGTCGATTCAATTCTTAATGCGTTCATTACAAACGAGGATTAAATTTTGCTCGAGGCAATAAATTCCCGCCTTAGGCTATCAATTGATTAAATAAATCCGTTGAAGTCGAATTTCCAATGAAGACGCCAACAAATTCGATTTACAATTGTATTCTCGTTGTTCCAAATCAATTAATTATCAATCGAAAGTCGTTAGGTACTCAGAACCAATAAACAGTTGGATAAATCAATGGAAGTCAAAATCGAAGATTTTCTAAGAATACGGGAAAATCAATTCAATATCGTTTCGTCGTGTTTTATTAGTAATATGAGCCTGTGCAACAGATTCAGTTATATGTTATTAAATGAAGCGATTTCAGTGCTGCTGGGTGATAATCGATAACAAATAAGAGTTCATTTAAAATAATTGTCTTGAAATTATTTAAAGATTACTGATCTTTACCTTTAACAGAATCATAGAAAAATTCGTCCATTTTCATATTATAATATTAATGAATCGTATATTTTAATTGTGTGATAAATAATGTTAATATTTTATAAATAAACAAATATTTAAGTGACAAGAAGATTAATTATCAAAACCAATCACGCAGGCAGGATTTATAATTGATCTTAGAATGCAATGAATGTGAGATAATCCATATCAAAATTAATCATTGTACTGAGGTATCTTGTTAAACGATAACGAATATAAAACTGGAATATATTACTTATAGACATTAGCTGCACTTCAAAAGCAGCGAATACCTAAGACGATGTCCAAATGGGAATCATTCGATTGACAATGATGGTAAACATCGAATGAATTAGGACGTTCCAAGTAAATCCCATAGAGGTTTGTAATTGTCTATAAACAATTAGACTGATGGTATCGTCAACTCAACCCCATCAGGACTTAATAACATCGCAATTGAACGTGAAAGATTGAATTAATGTATCGAAGAAAGATCAAAGAAATGTACCAATCAATCAAACAAACGACCTATTTCGTATGTCGAGTAAAGAATAGTAGATTATTGATACAGCCAGTATCCATTGCATTGAAGGTTTTTACGTATATGAGGCGTATTCTGTTTGAGTTCCCACCATTGAATCTGAATTCTGTAGCGACTGCAGGGGAACAACATAAATCCCATTAGTACCTCCCTGGAAATATAATTTGAATAAATCTTTAATACTAAATATTTAAATAAATTTCCTTGTTAAGCATCCTATAGCAAATAGCATGAAATATAGTGCATACCGCTGCGCTAACATTTAAAATAGAATTGTCTTCCATTTCATTCAGGATCAAAAGCCGCCATGACAAATGTCGAAAATCACCTGCGATGATAAAATATTAAGAAACAAATGTCAACTCTATTTTTTTATTATTTAAAAGTGTGGATATTTTTTGAGTGAGTATAGAAATCTCCATATCCTCTGACGGTCTGAATATATTCTTCGATTTGAAGTGTAAACGATTATATATAAAGTTATGATAAAAAATAACAATTACAATTGATTAAAACGAAATTATTCTCAGAAACAGAATCATTGATGACGTTTTTTCTACTTTCTGGCAGTTATTGTCTGTAGTCACATCATTTCGAATTCTTTCGAGTTAGAAATGATAAACCAAATATAATTCTTTTATAATGGAGTGAAATATGTTTTTCGTACTTTTATTATCTTTAAGATTATCTTCTCAAGAACTGTAATAATCTTTACTTACGGGTAATTAGAAAGCTCAATATCTGGATTATTATAAAATGGTGGACATCACGTTTGTTTTATGAGTAATTTAAATCCTAAAGAAAGTAACATGAACAAGCAAAATATAACAAAAAATATTTTAATCTCTAATTGATCCGATATACATATACGTGTGTGCGTTCCTGTGTATATATGTGATGTGTGTCTACAAACATTTTCTCATATATATATATATATATATATATATATATATATATATATATATATATATATATAATTTAGCCTTTGAAAATATATTATCTTGAGAACTGTTGAATGACAAGCTAATTCTACAAACAACAGCCAACTGCTTTAATACTTCAGTAAAATGAATGTAGCACTCCGGCTGATTGACAATTGTTTACATTTGTAAAAAAAACTATACGCTAGATTTAGCTGCTTCATTCTGGTAGAAAATCTGACTGACGCCAAATCGGTTGGGTTTCAATCCTTGCTTGAGGCATTCGGATGTCTAGTCGCACTGAAACGCAGCTTCGAATGACATATACATATACTGAGTTTCTCTGATGTTCACAAAGGTTGTGTAATGATCGCAAAAGCGGGAAAACCAGGGTCACAAACTCATATCCCTACAAGTGAATATGTTACCTATATTGCTGATATTGAGCACTTTCCGATAAGTACACCACATACAAAATAAAAATTACCACGAGGAGTTACAAGGGGTGAAAGAATTTTAAAACAGAAAAATTACTAAGGAAGACAACAGTAGATGTGTAATCAGGACGACAGTAGATACAAATTGACACAGCAAATTAATTTTTGAAGTTCAAAATTAATTGGAAAGAATGGAGCCGTAAATGAGTTCCATAAGCGGGAAACGTGCGAAAAGAAATGGTTGACATATGACTTCCGGTTAAAACTAGGCAACTCAGTTGTAAATTCCAGTTCAATTTTATATTCCGTTTGAATTCATAACACACACACACACACACACACACATATATATATATATATATATATATATATATATATATATATAGATAACTCGACTCGTTTCGAAAAACCCTCGAATTTTTGATTTGCTAATCAAATTAATCTCGAGGGAAAAAAAAGTTTTAAAAAAGAAAGAGCTACAAACATGAACTTCTGCCGACAAAAAAATCGCACAGATGCAGGTCTGAAGCCCAAAGAAAAAACCCTGATACGAGTAACAACTAACTAACAAAAGAGCTCAATACAACCGTAGAACAGACCTAGATACACCTAGTGAGTTAGAGCAAACCTACCTAGGTTTCACCTAAACGGATCGTCAAGGAAAGTTTGGCCAAACTTTCCCTGACGATCCGTTTAGGTGAAACCTAGGTAGGTTTGTCTAACTCACTAGGTATATATATATATATATATATATATATATATATATATATATATGGGCGTGCAGTGTGTCTTTATTTTTAAGACGTTTGTATTCTCAGCATGTTGTTTCGTAATAAGAAATATCTGCATTTACATTTTACTTTAGTTGATTTATAATATAATAGAACGCCTCACCGAAATTAGGTATGGATGCAAACATTTTAAATGTAAATGTAAATCCTTGCAATAAATTAATAATAAACTTTCAAAAAAATTCCTTTAACACATATTACTAGTTTCTCCTTAGGGAGGACAACAAAAAGAGCGACGAGAATCGCAGAAGATGGCATATTGGATAAATATTCATGACTTAGTGGTGACCAGAGTACATTTTGTAATGGCGATGGACAGATCGGTTTCCGGCGTATGTGTGAAAATCGTTCGTGTGTCGCCGGGTAGCATTATCTATATTTCGACATTTTACGAGTTTTGCTCATTCTTCACTGTGTAAATAATAACAAAATACTATTTGCATTTATAACAGCAAGAATGTTTCTACGCCAGTTAAATGGAATGTAGATAGATATATAATATAGGAATGGAATATAATGCTTGAATGTCCTCTTTTGTGGAATGTGTATTTGTTTTCTTATACCCATCAACCAACATCAAATATGACAAGATAAATTTAAACCTCGTTTCTTCGTAAACCTCAAGCAAATAGTATAATCACACTTGCTGCAAGAATTTCCTCTGGCATAATATGTGTTGTTTTCGTAAAGTTTGTTCTCGTATTTCCACTCAGATATGTTCTGAGTTGCTATTGTGCTCGCTGATTCCCACAAAGTAAATAGCGTTTCGGTTTAGTTTTCACCAAACAAGGAATTTCGTGGCATTTTATGCTTTATGCTAGTAAAATATTTTACACTCCACCACCACCATTAATGATAAAGAATAAGAAATTTGACAAATTAAATTATACTGGATGAAATAACTTGAAAAATCATCTTATAGTCTGTATATTCAATAACATTTTCATTTATTTTCGTAGTTTCTACAAGACCATTTTTGTCATTGTTCATATTTTATTAATGGTCATCTATCGTTACCTTTTTATTCATAAAACAGGTTTTTTTTTCAAATTCAAAAAATATTTCCATTGCATCAATTTGCCTCGTAATCGTATGAATTGTTTTTTTTAGTGAAAACTGCAAAAAAATATTATGAAAACAAAAAAAAATACAAATTCCGTGCTAATTAGATATTTACCGTTTAGTTTTGATTGGATTAATTATGTTTGTTATTACTTGAATGATATTTTCAGATTCTACAGCCATAAACAGTAAAATTTATTTTAATCTTTTCAACTAAACAATAAAAGACGGAAAAACGCAACGGACAATAAAAGAAGAAAAGGTAGAGGATAACTACTGATATTGAATTTTAATTTTTGAAGATCGTAGTTGACAGGAAAGTAGGTAGCGGGAAGTGTTTTCCACACACGAGAAATGCGGAAGAAAAGACTATTAGCATATAACATGAGGTTAAAGATAGCGATTGCAACAATAAAATTATGATATCTAGTTACCAGTCTGGTACTTAGCGTAAATTCATGTAGCAGATGAACAAAATAAAAAGGTGTTTCCGAACAATTACCATGACAATATTTATAGAAAAGCCACAAGGATGCTGGATTACGACGGTTAGATAATGACTGAAACCCCAATGCCAAATATGTATCGATAACTTTTCAAATTCTTCTTTGCATTTTGTCAAGAATCTCAAGAATCTCTAATTATATTGCAGCAGCGTCAGCCCACATGGAACACCAATATTCGAGGTACGGATGAACGGTATAATTATATGTTCTTAATGCCATTTATTTTGAATAAATTAGCGAGTAATGAACCTGAGCAGGGAATTCCAGAATAGCGATTTTTCAAATATGAGCTGTGTGTGATGTTTAGTGAAACTTTTTTATTTTGGGCGGGGTGGGGGAATTCTGGTGTAAATCATTTCATCTTTGAAGATACCCATAAAAATCGCTGAAAACATATTACAGACCTTCATGACAACAAAGTATAACGGTGAACGTAACAGGTTTCTAGAGTTATCATGGATAAAATTTCACTGAATTGTCATTTGCAAAAATCCTTGCAGATTACAAATGTGATGGACTCAATTGTTTCATTTTTTCTCGAATTCAAACTGCTTCCATTATGTCTCTATAGTCATTCAGTAATATTATGGCAACGGTCAAAATATCGACTTCATAATTTTCAAATTTCATTCATTGATGGGATGAGAAATGAATATGTGCTCTCTGCTGTTTCCCCATTATAGTTGTTAATATATCCGTGATATTGTAACATTTTAATATACGGACGGAACATAATACTTGACAGAAAAGGAATGACAACTATGTTCTCAAAGATGTGTTTTTATATTGCTGAGTCATATGCAAAATTATATACAAATATATACGATTGATCCCCACGCTCAACAGGGAAACCATACAACATATATACAACAACAAGCAGTGTGATTTAATTAAATGGTGGTTTAATTAAATATCCTGCAATGCAGAAAAATATCCGAGAAAACAGCATTACTATGGAAGGGCCAGATGAATATAGGTGAAAAGATGTTTCAATAAATTATCACCAAATTTGTGATTAGAGTTTCTATACATTCGCCTGTTATTTCTTTGCCTACTGCTACTAAGTGCGCCAAAAACAAAACCCATCTTGTCGGTGAGAAGGAAGCCGGTCATAGTGAGGAAAATATTTGTATTGGAGCAAAACCCAAATCAAAGGGTATATTTATAAATCTTCTGCCATGGAATAGCGTACAGTGACGTCAATATCCGGCGTTGATTTAACTGCAACAATGCGTATTGCTATAATTCTTCACTACTACGTCAAATGTTGCTAGCTGAGCCAGGGAATGGCATGTAACACGACTTCAAAATAAAACTTGTCTCTATTAATCATGTGAAGGACCGTTTCCTGCTTCACATCAGTATGACAGATGCTAAACTCTACTGAGTGATTCACTGCACCTTCCCTGGTTATCATTCACGTCTGATATGAAATGGAAAGATTATAGAGGATCAACTGCTAGGTGAGCTACTAAGAATATTTGTTCATTGTGTCGCGCTAAACATTATATTTGACATACTTATAAGTCTAACATTCGTTCCAGCCTTGACTGTGGCTGCCATATATGGTCCGGTGATCCTGATATATATTTAAAGATTCTTGATAAAATCCCCAAAATCAATATTAATGGTCTTGACCTAGCATCCTGATTTCCGTTACTTTCTCACCCCCGTTATGTAGCCTTTTCTAAATAATACTTTCAAATTAATTGTTCGGATTAAGTTCTCGTTATTCTACCTAGATTTTATGAATTTCACCGCAGTTGTAAATTGGCCTCAAAGTATCATAAATTCGCATTAAATATAGCTAGATGTAACTGTAATTTCTATGCTAACAGTTCTTTTTCTCGCACTTGTCGAATGTGGATTTCTTTTTCGGATTCATTATTTCCAGACAACTTTTGTCTTCAAAACTTTAAATACAATGTCAATCATTATTTACTACTTTCTCTATTACTCTTTTGTTTTCGCTCCTTAATAATGAATTTCTTTTTTAATCCCTTATGTCTTCGTAGCTTTACTGCCTTACTTTGAATGCAATGATTAAAATCTTAAAGGATATGTAATTAAAAATAGTGAAAGAATCAAGTAAATTATTTTTCGGCTATGAAACAATATATTTAAATTGGCTATATAAATGTATCCGGGTAAAATTGTAAAGGCAACAAAAACCAACAGGATAACGCATTTGTCGTTCTATACGGTCGCTAAATGAACAGTTGGACAAATAAAAAGTTCACAAGTAAAATTTATTAGGTTGCCTGAGACGTGTTTAATACATCGGTGGTGATGTTCACTGGTAAAGCCTCAAAACATTGTAAATTGGCATAAAAGAATAAAACGAAATTCGAGATGATAAACATTTCTGTCACAATATTGTCATTTAGGTTCCAAAATCTACGACCATAAGAAATATACCCGTTCAAACTCTATTTCATCTGAAAAGTCGCAATTAATATTCCGTTATATAACTTGCCAGGAGAGTCACTCGTTTATTTGGTGTTGCTATGCGACAAAACATAATCCCCGATGACGTGTGTATTTATATCAGGTCGTGATGACAATTTAAGCGGGTATGCTATGCACGAAAAAATATTTCCTATTAGCTTTTCCTAATTATGGGCATTATTATATCTATGATATAGTAACATCATAATATATTGGACGGAATAGAATAAATGCAGGAAAAGGAATGATAAACATGCTTTCTCTAGATAGATTTGTATACGAAAGAATTATGTCATACACAAAATTGTGTATAAAAATTTACGCATACCCCACTCAGGGAAACTATAAAACATGTATGCAATAACAAGCGCGGTTAAAATGAGGTGGAGATAAGGGTCTTACTTGTAATAACTGGAATTCGAGCTACCGAATGACTCTTCTACGTTTCTGTAGTAACGATATTTATATTTCCCAAAAGGAATTCGAGAGGGCTGGATTTATCTTCTATGTCTCTGATGGAGTAATAATTTCCAACTGGAAAATATCAAGCCATGGATATTACCCAACATGAAGACTACGATCTGGAGATATCTCCGGTGCTGGCATATGTTCCCCAATAGGAAAACTGTGATAAGAATTTGTGCTGCCCCATGCCAGCTCGCACCTGCGGGTAGGTTTAAACTTGAACTGGCCGGATGGATTTAGCCTTTGCACGTACTTTGAAAGGAAACACTCGGCATGACATCACTAATCTCTCCTCAAGCAACTCTCTCTTTATTTTTTGTCCTTAATTGTAATCGTAATATTAGCCCTTTCCTTATGAGGAAACATTTGACTTTTTTTGATCGACAAGCCAATCCTACTGTTGTTTTAAATTCATCAAATTTTTCTCTTAAAATTATTTTTCAAGAAAAAAGATTTCTCATTTCAATTTTTCACTATTTTGACTGGAATTTCCTTCCTAATCTTTTGTTTGAAGTTGTGTGGAACCAACATCTTGTAATTATTTTCTCTTCGACTTACATGTAAAATATATGTTAGGTGCCGATACTGTTGCAAATCCTCATGTGATATGGTTTCTGCCATTTGGTTAAGTTTTGTGATACTGTAGCGCCAGTACACAATATTCATAGATAGTTAATCTTTGCCAAGACCCGCAGGCTTCTCACTTGCACAAACCCCTTTAACTCTTCATCTCAGAAAGCAGTTGTATACAGCAGAGAATTAGATATTTCTGAACGGTTTTGGCGCCAGGCATGACATCCATATGAAGTCTTTATCTGGCAAGGTTATTTAAGAAAATGACTCGAGTTTTCAGAACAACGTTTTACTTTTGCAGGTATCTTGCAGTGTTGTGCGAATCTAGAGATTATTTTTCTATTTTCGCCCACTGAACATATGGAAATGTTACATTACTCTGTCTGTTTTTTTGTCATTATTTAACCTAATGATTCGTTGTCTTCATACCAGAATAGATCATTTTGGTTCTAACCCAAATTATATCGCATCCGTCACTTCAATATATATTAGCTAATATTTTAACATCTGTCTATATTTCTGAGATGATGAGGTACTTTAATTATTTATATATTTTACATTGTTTGGACTGTTGTTCATTGCCATATTCACCACGTTTCCGTCCTTGTAATCTCCTACATTCATTAGGTGATATTTGTTGGATTTTCGAATGTATTTAGTCCAGGGGCGTAGATTGTTCTTTTTCCACGTCATGTTTTAAGACATCCCAGTTTCAGTTATTTCCTCTTAGTAACTCAGATCTTTAAGGATTTCTTCCTTCTAGTCTGTCCAGCTAATGAACTCAGAACTCTTGGATAAAGTCAGTTATTCGATCACTCATAATGATTTTATCCACTGTGCTAACGTATATCACATGAAGAAGACCAGAATATACAACGGCTGAATAGTTCTGAGTATGGTAATAAAAATGAGTCCGAACACTATAAGTAGTGTAAATAGTAATATTTTAGGTCCAAAAACAGAATGAGCAGATCATTGTTTGTAGAACATGAATATTAATTCAAGATTAATACCTTCAATGGCGAAGGAATTAAAAATCAAAGCAAAATATTCTACAGATAAAAAACGGAAGTATTATGACACAGAATGCATACCATGTGGAAGATAATTCTGGAATTGTTCTCTGAATGAAAAGTTTGTTTGCCTGGACACTATTTTTTTCTCGATTTCGTATTTAATTTTACAGCTATTCAGATCGAGATATATTGAGTACGCAATAGATTTCTCAGCAACGAATGACTCACCATTTCTACGTATGAAGAAAGCGGAACTTTGAAGAGATCTCGACGGACTCTGCAGGAACATTTTACCTGATTCACCGGCCAGCCAGCACCCCCATGGTTAATCTTAAAATTCTGTACAAATTGTATTAAAAAAGAGTACATGGTAAAATATCAAAACACAGAAAAATTCTTTATTTAATATTGTATGTTGTCGTTTTAATAGACTAAGGACCCATAGATAATTAGAAGAAAAATTGAAGATAATTGGTCAGATGTTTTTTCCATGTTTGTCTACTAATATAAATTGTCAAAGAATACACTAGCACTAAGGCTGCTCTACCTGTAACCCTAAACTTAACTGGAATGTCTGAGATTGTAATTGATTTTTTCATGTACAAATTTGTATTTATAGATATATCAACCCTAGCCGAATTTAAATTTGACTAATTGCATTCATATTATATGGTAGAAAACTAGGCTAAATATTGCAAATATTTAAGTTCTGTTCCTTGCCTACTTTTATAACAGACGGAACATTAGCCATGATATTTGTGTTATAGATAATTAGGTATCGAATTTCTGCCCATGGGAGATTATTTTTCCTTTTTCCTGTCGAATGCAAACTAACAGAAGAGATAATCTGAGAAAAAGTGCCAACGCTTAAAGAAGACGACTTTTAAATCATTTAGACGCGCGTTTGTGCGCACACACACACACACACACAACACACACACACACACACACACATATATATATATATATATATATATATATATATATATATATATATATATATATATATATATATGTATATATATATATATATATATAATAAATCCTAAAGATCCAGGAACAAAATACATAGGTTTCAGCTAAACGGATCTTCAGGGTAACATGCCATACTTACCGTATTGAGCACTCAACGTTTTAGCTTTTTTACTCTCTTGGGTTTTGCTATGGACTAAAATCTTAAGTCACTGGACGATTTATTTCGTCCTGTTCGGATGTTTCTCTTTCTTTCATTTTTCCAATGTTTTTCGGGTACCAATTTGTTTTGATAGACTTAAAAGTTGTGCTATCCGAGGCTTTTTTTTTCCAACCATGTATTACTTGTATAATAATTTAATAATAATAATAATAATAATAATAATAATAATAATAATGGTTTGTCCAGCGGATTGTAACATAGCAACCAAGGAATTTGAAAAATCAAAATTGAAATTGAAATTTGAAATTGAAAACAAGAATAATACCAGTGGTAATAGGTGCACTTGGAATTATAAAAATGGAACAAAACAACACATTGAAAAGAATCCTGGAAACCCCATAAGAGACATACAGAAAATTGTCTTATTTCCACACACACTAAGGAGAACTTTGTCTATGTAACGCTAGCAAATTCATCGGAGATAAAAAAAAAAAAAAAAATTAACATGAAAATAATACACACCATACCTGCCTTAGGTCTTTCCGCAGACTTGGTAGGTAGTGTGTCCATAGCAGAAATCGAATGATGATGATGATAATAATAATAATAATAAAAGAATACTGATATCGTACTACGAATAAGTTATTTATCGTCTTTAATGAAACTTGTATAAAGACGGATTGCTGCCTAAGTACACAAGTGTATATATATATATATATATATATATATATATATATATATATATATATATATATAAATGAGAGAGAAAGAGAGAGAGAGAGAAACAGGCAGACAGAGAGAGACAGGGGAGAGGAAGATGCGTGCGTGTACGCGAGCCTGTATAAAAATGACTAAACACAGATTTGTAAATGTTACTTCCACTTTTGACATGATCATCAGACCATAGTCAAAACTCATTTTGCAGGTTTCATATATTGTCCACGGAGGCTTATGGCAATTTTATAAATAAATTGCTACCGTTTTAGATCATATATACATTTGACCATGATGTTTTCTGCTTATTTTTTCTCTAGTATTTCTTCCAAATGTTTATATTGATTTTTTGCTCATCCGATAGCATTTAGCTCTTGGGTCGTGATGTTGTTGTACGTAAGATGTTGGGTTACGGTCAGAAATTTTGCATTTGAAAAGTATCTTAAGATGTTTTTCATTAAGAGTTTATGCTTTCCCCGTAAATGCGATCATTATCATTTACCCCAAATTTTAGTAAACGAAAGGGAGAAAAAAGACAACATTGAGGTCTGGCTAAAAGGCTTGACAGTAAGTAAAACCATTCAAGCGAGCAAGATCCAAACTGGAGATGTCAAAATCAAATAAGCACACAATTTTAACTGCGAAGTGTTTTGACACATGAGGAAAATGTGACAGAGAAAACCATAAGCATTTCGGAATAGTGAGACATGCCGTCGAAAATGTAAATAGGCATAAGGAAATAGATACATTCCATTAGTAACAAAGAAAAGAATGTCCAACTTCTATGTAATATAGTATATGTTCTAGCTATCCTTGAGCAGTAGCCCGCTTAGAAAAGACATTACTATAAAGTCAAAACTACCTTGGCTTTACCTATATTCATTTTCTTTTTGCCAAGAGTACTTGCGAATAAGTGTGGAGTAGCTTCCCATTGATATTCTCTCTCTCTTTTTTCTGCTTTTTCTATTCTATCTTTGTGCGTTCTATCTATTCCCTTACATTGTTGCTTAAATATAGGCTGGCAAATAAATAGTCGTCAATAAAATCGCCCACTTGTAATATACCTTATATGAAGGAGTAATACTATTTATTTTAAATTCAACCATTGTCAGCCTTGACATAGGCCTTTCAATATATGCTTTCCTGAGACTTTGTAGATATAACGTTTTACAAAACACTCCAGAATGTGAGCGCGTACAAATCGGTTTCAACTTTATTTTTCTCTTTCTTCTTAGGACCCAACACTGAACTTTATGTCCGTCGGGTGAGATTTAAAGGTAACCTTTCTTTTCTTAATAGGCTTTGTGCCAATACTCTTATAGACTGCCGAGAATTTAATGGAAATTGATTTAACAAGAAAGGAAAAATAAATAAATGAATGAATTAAAAAAAAGTGATAAACTTAGCAACTCTCTACAAATTTGCCGGTTCCTTTTCATCTCCAGCAAAAAAAGAATACTTAAAGTATTTTTTACAATTATCCAAGATAAAGTTACTAATGTTTTGCGCCGTCTTGAATATATTCTTGCTCGCCACACCCGTTATTTTCCCTCTGATTTCACTTAAGTGTTTGTAATCGATAACATAATTCAGTACAATTCCACACATTTATGGTCACCCATATTTGTTCGATAACAAAATTAAATGTTCTCTCACCAAAAAATAAGATTTCTTTCGTGACACTTATTCCAGATTATATTCAAAGAGTTTTAGAATAAATAACAGTGCACGATTGAAGAAATCTTGCTTGCCTCCACCATGTGAAAGCTATTTTCTAAGAATATTTACAAGGAAGTCAAGTTCGGAGAAGTGGAAAAAGGTAAGGACATTTCTTTGTAGCATTTCTCGATGCAAAATTAGCTTCCCTGTCACTAACGCCTACAGAGAAGTAAAAACATATTTAAAAGAATATTATTCTTATATTTTCAATGGTAGAGTTTCAAGTTCCATATTTCTAAATCACATCAAAATATTGAAAAGCTATTTCAAGTGTTTCTTATGTCTTATTTTGACAGGGAAGATTTTGTCTGTTGGTCATGAAATGTCATTACAAACATTTTAACTACCTACCTTCAATATGTTTTTTATAGTTAAAGGACATTCGTAATTTTATTGTGTGAAATGTACAAATCTGTTCCTTCCCGTTTTAAGGAAGTTCATTAAAATATATCCACTTTGATTTTAATGATACAACTTTTCGAATAAAAATCTTACATAGAACACCTACTGTATTGTATTCTAATATTCACTCAACATAAGACAAGGAGTTATTTTACAGAGTTGTATGGGCGTAAGAAACGGGGAAGTTTGTGGTTATGGGAATAGGAAGTAAAGATAATGCTTAAAGTTTAGCGGGAGTAATAACTTACCGGTTTTGCAGAGAGAGAACCCGATTGTGTCTTGCCTGCCTGGATCGAACTCGTGACCTTCGGAATGCAGAAACCACGGTTTAAGCGTTACGTAGGACACGTGGTTTGATTCAGGTGCCCGGATGTGCAAAACCTGCGTGGGCTCTGAGGTAGATAAATAGACAGGTCAATAGATAGAGGAAGGTGTCTAGCGTGGCAGATTGTTTTGGTGAAATTCGTGAGTCGCGGATTTGAAGTAGATTACCTGTATCAATGAGAAGTTACTGGTGTTATTGTTACCCACCAGTTTACAAGCTATTTCGGCATTTGATAGACGATGGCAACGGTAAACTCGATTTGAATCTGATTCCATAATTTGATGTTTCTATCACAGTTGTTTAATGGATAGAGAAAGTAGAATTAATTTGTCTTTTGAATGTGGCGAATAGATTGGAGCACATCATTCCCTTCTGGAGGCGCATTTGATGTATACCAACAGATTGAGGAGACTGAAAAAGAGGATCCGGCAAGAGTTCATATGTTTCAAGGCGATTGTCCTGCCACCTCCGAAACCTATGAACATTTCATGACACGAATGCTAAACCCCGGAGAAATATAAGCTTTTTACGCGGCAGAATTACAAAATCTGGTTCGATTGTTTGGAAGATTGCCCGAGGGAGCGATGGCGTATGCGTTCCTGGCTGGGCTCCCACTGCGTGTTAAAGAGTTGTTACGAGCGAAGACAAACGTAGACACGTTGCCACTGGGCCAGTTGTTGGAACGCGCCCAAACCATCATAAGGGAGAGCTCTGTTACGAAAATTTGGTCATCACGGCCGCACATTCTACTACTAGGACAAAACGCAGGGAGGACCTGTTATAGGTGCCAAGGCTACACGGCCAAAGAATGCAAGAGTAGAAGAGCGCGCATGCGCTGCTACCGGTGCAAACATGGCTCGGGAAACCAGGCCGGGGACAAGACATCAGCATCGGTCTATTCTCCCAAACGGCTGGATGAGACACTGCCTGTCAGTTGTAAATTCATCAACAGATCGCTGCGTACGGTTATCCTTGATTTTGATTCTTCCGGGACGGTAGTCAACAGAAGGATTGTGTTGGAACTGGAAGAGGTTAGAATATCTGTGACTACAATAAACGGTGAAACACGTGCGTATTGTGGCACTTGGACGGTTGGGATCACTACACAGGCTGGACGTGCTGGTACTGCCCGAGAAGCCGCTGGGCTTTGATTTACTGCGGTTTTAGGGCGAAGCTTCTGTGTATGCTACGCCGAAGATAGATCACGCTGAATTCACTGTAAAATTTAACCTACGCCAGAAGACATGGACAGCCTGGTGGAAATAGACGGAGGGTAAGAAACCATCAAAGCTGCAGAATCGCGTGACGGAATATTGTGTGCCTGAGAGTATCTCAGTGTCTGGCGAGAAGATGGATGGTTTATTTCATACCCATAACTCAAACTCGGTCCCCCACAGTGTTTTATCACTTTGATTACTGTGGTTCAGCACAGCAAGGAAAGGTTCTGGCGGTATTGGATTGCCGAGAGCTTAACCAGCACATCGACACTTTTACGGCCGACGCAATCCTGTGCGCCAGCAAGCTTCGAGAGTGGCGAGAACAGGGATCAAGTATGTCCTTTACATTTTCGTAAAGCCTATCTGCATATTAGGGATATTGAATCAATCTGACCGTTCCAAATCGTGATGTTCAATGGCAGTCTTCCTAGAATCTGCTCCGGGATAAATATGGCGCCCTAAATAATGAAGACCGTCACCAGCGCCTTATTGTCTCATGAAAACAGCAGTTGAAAAATCAACCACGGCGTTTTTAGATAGCATCTATATCAATGAAGATTTCGCATCGTCGATGAGAGTACAGGCGAAGCTGTCCCATTTTGGCTTGTTCTGCACGGACCCGGGACGTATCTAGAATGGAACAGGGTTACTGGGTCTGGAGCTAAGGAAGGAGCAAGGCAGGGTGTTATGGAGACGAGGAACTGCTGTTCTGGACATTTTCCCTGAGTGTGTGCTTGTCGGCGTAAAGGTCATGTTCAACTTCTGGAAAGTTTGAGCATCAACCCCCCTTATATATTTATAGGAGATGCTGAATCTTTATCTTCAATTTCATTTTGTTGGGCACATGGTTAGATATATTGGAATATAGGAAGGGGTGAAAGCAAAGTAACGAATCAGTTACACCATCAAGTACTACGGGTATTAGTTAGCTGGTTAGTTGTTTGTACCTCCACATCATCATGACGTCGAGAAACCCCAAGTTACTCTGATGTCGGATCCAGAAGATCAGTTGGTTAACACTAAACCAAAAAAAAGTTTAAGCCTTAACAAACTTAACCCTAGAACACTAACCATGGGTATATAGTACCCAGCGCAATTTTTTCTAATTTTAATTACAATATTCAGTATCTGATTTTGTTACCTAAATAATGTTTTTTCAGTTCCTATTAATATTAACCCAAAGAACAAAGTTTTGTGCCTGCATGTAGAATATTTCAAATAAAAATTTATATTTAATATTTTTTTTAATATTTTCAAAATCGGATGTAATATACACATGGTTAGTAGTGATGTAACTTTAATTGATGGTTAGTGTTCTACGGTTAATAAAGGAGAGAAGAATATGCAGGCACTGTACTCGAAGCGAAAACACGTCATCTTCCCAATGGATAAGCAGCAAGCCAAGGCACCAATACATATTCACACTTGTGAGAATTAAATAACTAAAGAGAAAAGGGTATTATAATGACTGCACGGACAAAATCAAAAGTCTCCCCTACATCAGTTGAATTGATATTACTTATGACATAACTAGTGAGTTGAAGGGTTAGTATAAGGAAAACACTGATTTTGACGAGGAAAGGAGGACTAATAAAGGTATATTTTTTTACCTTAATTAAAGTATCGTTAAGCACTATACCAACCTCTATTTATGTTATTATAAGACATAAATAGTTTAAGAATTAAATGAAAAGAGATTTTCTTCGCTATGCTATCAGGTCGAAAGTTTTTGAATTTTGTAGAATTTTCTTATCTTATTAATAGAAGAAACAAATCTGTTTAATGAAAATCGAAAAGTAACAAATTCAAAAATTAATCGACATACTTCCTGAATATATTTAAATTTTAGAAATAAACTAGCAGCATGGCCCGGCGTTGCCCGTGCTTGATTCAAAAATCGTACGACTCATACAGCAATCGCTATCACTTGACTTAAAATATTTTTGCCCTTCCTTGCCTTTAAAGGAGTGCCCTTTAACGTGTTGATGTTGCTACATGGCTTACTTCTTGCCTATCTCACACTACGAATTTTTTCTAAGTTCTATACTAAACATTAAATCTGTTACGAAAAAAGAACTAAACAAAATGAACAGGAAACGATCAGCTTTAAAAAAGGACTTGTAACTGAGAAAAACGAATGAAAAAAAGAATGTTAACAACAAATATTTTTTCACACCCAACCCAATTCTGCGGAATCAGAATCAACGTTGAGTTTAAGGAAGCAAATGAGCCAATTGGAATAAAGTGCCATGCAGATTTAAATTTTCCCCACTTGTGACGAATGCGGCTATCGATATATTTTTGCATGCTAGCATGCTAGTTAACCTTTGTGTCAGTCAGCTGTTGGCTCTCACGCTAGCTAATAGAATCATTCTGCCTATTCGTGGCAGCCAGCTATAAACTTTCACTCTGGCCATTAGAAAATTGCCGCAAACTACATGAAAACTGCTGTAGAAGCATGAAAAAATCGATTATTTCCACTATCAATGGGAGTTGGGAAATGCAAAGTCGGTCTTAGCCTTCCCGCTAACTTGGAGCATGTGCATGGAAATTTTGGTGCCAATCCGTCGAAAATTGCGGCCGTGCATTCGTTACAAACACGTCCAGCCTTTTACAGATAGAGATACTGATAATGATTATGCTGGAGATTTTTTAAAAGCTCGAAAAAATCAAAAATGATTTCTGAAGTTTTTTGTCGTGATTGTCGACTCTCAGATCGAAACATTTAAATTAACAGCGTGACAACAATATCTTGGGAATAATCAAATATATACAACGCGATAGTTGGCCATCCATCATTCCCCAAATATGTTAATCACGGAATGAAATACACGTTCACGAGGTACGCCATGAAAATCTTTCTGATATGGGATTTTCAGATAATTAAAATAATTGGTTTTTGGAAAAAAATTGTAACGAGTTTGTAGAATTGGATAAGCTTCGACATTGTGATGACAAATGATGTGTATATTTTGGCATTAAAGGTAAATCTTCTATTATGAATTCTCCAGTCGATCCAAAACGACAGATTCGAATAATTATTGCATTTCTTCCTGCTATACGAATGATCGACAGTAATCTATGACCTTTGGCGAGAAGATAACAATGGTAAAGCCGTAACACACCATCAGGTTGACGATAGATTACATATTTCTTAGGTGAACAGATAAAGTTTGTCTCATCAAGGCTGAGAATTTTCACACATCTAATGTTTTTTGCAAGAATTCAAACCTTTCTGTCACTATTTATTCCAGCCTTTGGAACATTTGTCGTATAAAGAAATATAAAGATATTTCTAATATTAAATTAAATTAATAGATGAAACGATATTTATGCTTTGAAAAAAAGAAATGGTAAAAACCCTCTGAATTAGAAAGAATATTCATATCAGTGACTATTTGAAAGCAACTTCTGTCTCACTCACATAATCAATATGAGTGACGTGGGAACTGGATGACTAAAGGTTGGTCATAAGTTGCTAACAATATTGATGCCATGGCACAGATCTTTATTTAGCCAAGCTGAGGACAATGGCGGAAATTCTTAATCATTACTGTATGCTTCATTCCGTCCATTTTTGTTTCTCGACGGTTTTGGGAAATGCAAACATTAATGCTTTCTTGATATAAATCATCAGTTAGGCAAACAGTTCTCAGCAATAAACTAAAGGTGCTGAGAAATGCAAGTGATAAAAAGCAACAAAAGCTACAGGAAGAATACCATAAAAAATGAAAAATCGAACAGTACAATATGGTTAAAGTAAAGGAAATTTTGACAAGATAATTGTGAAGAAATTAATTTGAATTGGAAAGAGTAGGCCAAGATTAATACCAACTATATTCTACTCTTAACAAATAATCATAACATTAATACTATTAATAAAAATGTCTGAAAGTAAGTATTAAGATTATTATTTCGAAAGTGCTCGACTTTCATATATATATTTATTATATTTATTTATTAATTGTTCCCGCAAGTGGTTAGTAGTACCACATTATTTTTTTAAATGACAGCGAGCCTCTTGAATAACCCAGTACCCTCTCATAATTCTAGCTCTTTTCAATAATATCTACGTGGAATATTGATCTCCCCTTATTTACTGGGCATCTTGCTTTTTTTTCATCGGGTTTACTTTACACCAATAATTATTACGACAAATTTCCATTTGTAAGATCGATATCGTTATATTTGTTTTCACATTTGCATATGTGTTTCCATGACTGATCTCTTTCAGGATTTATTTTATTATTATTTACAACAACAAAAAACATTCTTCCGTTTTTGCATTATTTCTGTATTATTACTTTATTCTTCTTCATTTTTGGTGTATATACTCATTTCTACAGATCTTAGGTCAGAGATTATATCATGACATTTTCCACTGAGCAGTTTTTGAAAAAAAATAAGATCGTGTATATTTTATATACATAAAGCCGTCCGTAATACTTGTGTGTATGTTTTTTTTGCATTTCTTTAAAGTTTGGCTTACAGTGAATCTGTCGAAACCTTTTCCACTAACTCCGAGGGATCCAACTACAACTAGAATTGCTGTTGTCCTCATGTACCATAATTTTTAAGATTTCGATTTCAAGGTCCTTGCAATTTATAGTTTCTTGAAGTTCTTCAGACATACATTAAAATCTCCAGCAACTGCTCTGCTAATAAGAATTTATATTCTGTCTGACCGATCAGTTTGATTTTTCTGTCTGTGTGTATTGCAAATTCCCACAAAGTTGTCACATGTCCTATGTTTGTAACAAGGTCTGGGTGACGTTCTTACAAGTTTCTTGCAGTTTCTCAGTTTGCGGTTCGGATTAAATGCATTATTATTATTATTATTATTATTATCATCATCATTCGATTTCTGCTATGGACACACTACCTACCAAGTCTGCGGAAAGACCTAAGGCAGGTCGTGGTGTGTTGTTATGGCCACATTTCATGTTAATTTTTTTTTTTTTTTTTTTTTTATCTCCGATGAAGTTGCTAGCGTTACATAGACAAAGTTCTCCTTAGTGTGTGCTGTACTTAATAAGACAATTTTCTGTATGTCTCTTAAGCTGGGGTTTCAGGATTCTTTCAATGTGTTGTTTTGTTCCATTTTTTTATAATTCCAAGTGCACCTATTACCACTGGTATTATTCTTGTTTTCAATTTCCACACATTTTTCTATTTCAATTTCCAGGTCTTTGTATTTTGATAGTTTTCAAATTCCTTGGTTGCTATGTTACAATCCGCTGGACAAGCCATATCAATTAGTAGGCAAGTTTTTTTCTTTCTGGTTTTTGACAATAATGTCCGGCCTATTTGCTTCAATTTTTTCTGTCTGTGTGGATGGTATAATCCCATAGAATGGTGACATCTTCTATTTCTGTAACCGGCGCTGGCCGATGTTCATACCAGTGTTTGCTTACACATTTTCCAAAGTGTTTGCACATTGTCCAGTGTAAGTATTGCCCCACTCTATCGTGTCGATTTTTATATTCATTTGGGGCAAGTATAGAACATCCTGAGATTAGATGGTCTATTGTTTCTTGGTATTTGTCACAGAACCTGCATTTTGGATCCACATTATTATGTATGATATTTGCCTGAAAATTCCTAGTGAAAAGACTCTGGTCTTGCGCTGCAAGAATAAAACCTTCAGTTTCAGACTTTAATCCAGATGCTCGTAACCATCGATGAGTATTAACTTTATCAACATTGGGTTTATTTGCACGTTCTGGATATTGGCCATGCAGAGGTTTGTCTTGCCAGCGTTGTTTCATCTGTTCAAGGGCTTTATCCTTGGCTTTCTTTTTCATATCTTTTGCTGCAATAGTTGGTTCTTGGCTTCTGTTTTGATTTACTACAGAATCTACTAAATGTAAATGTTGTTTGTATTTACTGCCTTCTTTTTATTATTGAATATTTTTTCTTTCTGTTTTCATGTTGTTTCACTAATTTTATCATCCAGTCATTTGTTGTTTCCATGTAAGTTAGTAAGCCAATAGTTGTTGTCTTGTATGACAATTCTAGCTGAATAAGACCTCTTCCACCTTCTTTACGGGGTATGTATAGACGGTCTACATCAGCCTTTGGATGATGCATCTTATACTTAGAAAGAAGCTTTCTTGTTTTAGAATCCATTTGTCTGATGTCATTTAGAGTCCAGTTCAAGATGTTGAAACTATATTGGACCACTGGGATGGCAAGGTTATTAATGGCCATAATTCTGTTCTGAGAATTCAATTCAGTTTTTAATACCAGTCGTACCCTTCTATAGTACTCTTTACGCACTATTTCTTTCATTTTCTTATGGTGAATTCCTTCACTCTCATTTACACCTAGGTACTTATAAGCTTCTCCTTGTTCTAAATCTTTTTATTGTTACAGCAGGGTCTAAACTAATAGAGGAAGTTTGTTGTAGCGATCCTCGTAAAACTGTAGCTTTAGCACATTTATCCAAATTGAATTTCATTCCAATGTCTTCACTGAAGCATTTTACAGTTTGCAGAAGACCTTCCAGCTCATTGTCATTCCTAGCATACAATTTTAAGTCATCCATGTAAAATAGATGGTTTATTTTCTTTTGAGCTATTTTGTAACCGCATTCTGTCTTGTTAAGTTGGCTGGTTAATACTATAAGTTTTATGCAAAATAATAAAGGAGACAAAGAGTCACCTTGAAATATTCCTCTATTGATGTTTATTTCGCCAGACTTATAGGTTCCATTTTTATGATTGAGGTAAAGTGTAGTTTTCCATATCGACATACATTGTTTGATGAAATTGATGATAACGGGTGATACCTTGTACATACTTAAAGACTTTAAGATCCAGGAATGTGGTACACTATCGAATGTGGTACACTATCGAATGCTTTACGATAATCTATAATTTATTATTATTATTATTATTATTATTATTATTATTATTATTATTATTATTTCCTTTGATTTCTGGTGTATTCACATTTCTTTCTTGTTACTGAAAAGAGAGCTAATGTCAAAAATGACATCTGTTTCCTGATACCCAATAAAAAAGATATTTTTTCTCGTAGAGAATTATTGTGCATATTAGATTAGCATATTTTCCCAATAGGTTCTGTGTTCATATGTACAGCAATTTAAATATCATATATTGAGCAGTTTTTAGGAATTGTCTTATTTTATTTAATCATTTTTAGATCTCGTATTATTCTTGGAATTTTGGTTGATCAAATACCATATTGCTTCTATTAATTTCAGTCCCTTAATTTATTAATTTAATAATTCTTTTGTTGATTGTTTTTAATACATGAGATAACCATGTCTCTCAGATAGCACTTAGAGTTTTAAAAGACTCTTCTTATTATATCTGGTCTCTTGTCTTTTTTAATGTTTCACTGTGTTTGATATTGGCCTAATGTACATTAAAATCTTCACATTCCATTATTATTATTATTATTATTATTATTATTATTATTATTATTTTAATCGCTGCAGTAGATAAGCATTTTATTTCGTTGCTCGCCCTTCGTGATGCTATTGGAAACTGTGCTAAACTTCATCGACACGTCCTCATTTTCCCGTAGATATTTCTGACTACGTTTATATTACTTGCCGGTTGTTTGAAAATATTATGATGTCCTTTGATTAGTGTTGCATAGCCATAACCTTCCGGGTCCCAACCCCAGTTCTAACGCTAGAAATGCTTTCATGATATTTTTCACTGATCATGTAAAAAAAACAATCAACACTCTTAGGTAGCGCATATTTTATAGAGATAAACCTCTCCGTAATCTATCAGCCGTACGTGTAAGGACAATTTTTGTGTTTCTTTAAGACATGAGCTTCAAGGAAAAAACTTCAATGACTTTATCGGATCCTCATCCAAACAAACCGGGGGCTCCAACTACAATTGGAAATATTGATGTCCACATCTTTCACATTCTTAAGATTACCACTTGAAAATCATTGTATTTTGATCGTGTTTTTTAAGATTATCAAAGATAAAATAGAGTTTGCTGAAACTGCCATGTCAATCAAAAGGTATATTCTGTGTCTGTGGTATTTGCTCAGAAAGTGCGTGCGATTAGTTTGATTTTTCTCTCTTGGTGTATTATAAAATCCCATAAAACTGTTAAAAGCTGTATACCTGTAAACGTCTCTGGGTTATATTCATACCAGTCTCTTGGAGTTTTCTTCTTTTCCTTGCAGATAGTAAAAGACACTGTCATGTCAAGTTATATATTCAAGGTCGGTAATATCGTGCAACCTCTTAGAATGTGGTCAAATATTTCTGGATATATTTCACAGCGTCTGCGTTTTGGCGAAACGCAATTTTTCAGTATGTGCGCTTGGTAAATTCTAGATAGGAA
Organism: Acanthosepion pharaonis; assembly: GCA_903632075.3. Taxonomy (NCBI): domain Eukaryota; kingdom Metazoa; phylum Mollusca; class Cephalopoda; order Sepiida; family Sepiidae; genus Acanthosepion; species Acanthosepion pharaonis. Next base: position 2,408,927 of record CAHIKZ030002112.1, read on the forward strand.
ACATTGGCCCTGTGCAAAAGAAATACAACCTTCGGTTTCAGATTTTATTTATGTTCTGCATAAACACTGATATATATGAGGTTTGTCTACATCAGCTTCATAGGTACAGACAAATATTGACCTTGAAGAGGCTTAACTTGCCATCTTTTTTTCTGCATTTGTTCCATTGCATTTGCTTTTGCTTTCTATTTTAGGTTCTTCGCCGCTACACTAAATATATTATGGTTTTCCTTGCAATTCTTCACCTACTTGAAATACCATTTTCAATTTGTTGTCTTCTTTTATTACTGAATATAGTCTCATTTCATACAGGTTCTGTGCTACAGATCATCATCCAGGCTGCTGATTTTTCCGTTGTCTTTGAAGACCGATTATTTTGGTTTTATAGGAATTAATTGAACTAATCCTCAGATTCTTTCGTAGCTTGACAGATCGCATGTCAGAGGTTTACTTGTTTTGACATCCATTCGTTTAATGCCATCAATGGTTTAATTAAAGATTTTGAATCTATTGCACCACAGGGATAAATATTTGTTTATGACTGATATCCTGTTTTATGAATTCAACTCGGTATTTAACACCAGACTTTCATGCTTGTAGATTTCATTTGTTATTTTCCAATGGATTTCGGTGTGGTCTATTCCATCTCCTTCGCGCCGTTTACCCCAAGCCGAGTGCTCCTTCTACCGTGAATGTCGTCTTGCTCTGAAATGCCACTTACGGGCGTCGGACGGCCTCTCCAACGTCCAGGCGTTGTCTCGTAGGGCATTATATCAAGTGTTAATTAGGGGGGGCGTTCATAATGATCTGATTGACGAGCTCGGTCTTACAAAGCAGAAAGCTCGCTCGATCTGGCCTTGGACTCCCGGGTTGAAATGTCTCAATAACGATGAGGCATCCTTCACCTGGCTGGTGATGCGTGGGGCCCTCTGGGTCGCCAAAAACCTTTGCTCAGCGGGCTTGGAGAAATATCCAAACTGCCGACGTTGTAGTGGGGAAGTCGAGACACTAGGTTACGTCTTCTTTCATTGCAAGTTGGTAGCTCCGTTGTGTAAGTTTGTTGAAGGCCTCATGGTTCGCATGTTGCACGGAAAGTTCTCTTCTGTTTGTAGCAATGTGGCACCGGCGTTGACGAAGGCTGAACTTTATGTGTTCCACTGCTTGCTCGGAGTTATGAGAGTCGTGATTTGGTCGACACGCCAGAAGGCATTCTATGGAGGTGAGAAGTTTACCTCTTCCCAACTGATCTTGTACTTTAGGCATCTGCTTAAAGTCAAGATTAGGACGGAAAGGTGGCGACTCTCTTCATCAGAATTCGACAAAAGGTGGGTAAATCTTGCGCGACTGTGTAGAGTGAAAGGGGCTGACCTGGAGTGGCACTTGGATGTCGGTTAGGAACAGGATTTTGTCATATCTGGGTTGAACAGTGGCAACCCACCCCGATATTAGGCTAGTTTAGGTTTTTAGTTTGAATCTTTAGTCTCCCTTTTCTAGTTAACTTAGCTAGGGTATGCATGCGGATTGGCCCCATTTATTTCTGTCCCTATTTTTCTTTCGTTTAATTTCCCATCCCCTCCCTCGTTAGGTGCTCAGTGATGTCAGTTCTTTGGTTGTTGCGGGATGACTTTCGTTTCGTGTGTGTTTTCGTATTTGTCATTGTGTCTAAATGAGTGCGTGTTTGTGGGCGTGTTTGTTTTTTTATAATGTTATAATACCGCAATTATTTCATCCTGCTAACTGATATTTATGACACATTTAGGGATTGTGGGGTTTTTTATTACTAACCATATTTTGTTTTGTTTTATGTAAATAGTATTAATTCACACTGCAAATAATCACTGCGGTTTTTTAAATTGTTGTTATTCCCCTCCCCCCCACAGGCTTTGAAATGTACATATGGGGACTAGTTAGGATTTCATAGAGAATTTGAGGTATTATGGTGGACGTAGTATGAAAGGTAGGAGTGAATGTGTTGTTTTGGTGATAGGACATTTGTTGGTATGTTTGGGCCCGTGTTTATGACTAGCTAAGTTTAGAATTAAGACAGAAGACCGTCCTTCCCCAACCCCCTTTTCGGCCTCGTGCCACATTTTGTACAAACGTTCGAATAAATAACTATTCCATCTCCTTCGACGAATTCTGTGTATTAATAGGATTTATTTTGTTCCAGTTCCTTAATCTTTATAACAAAATCTAGATTTATTGAATTTGTTTCTGTAATTTTCCCTTTCCTTAATGTAACTTTTGCATATTTATCTAATCCGAAATCCATACCGATGTCTTCACTGAAATATTTTACATTATTGAGGATACTAGTCAACTCATTGTCGACTTTTGTAAAGGTAGTTAAATCAACTTCATAGAGTAGGTGATTACTAACATTCTTTGTTTACTTACGATCCATAGTTATTCCTGTTTAGTTCATTCGAGAGAGGGATGTGAGAGAGAGAGAGAGAAGAAAGAGAGAGCAGAGAGCAGAAAGAGTGAGAGGGAGTTTCCTTCCTCATGGGATATTCAGCCGACTGGATGTGACAGTACATTTCCTGGGTTTTTTTACGACAATTTCTTGTTATATTTAAAGAAAATTTACTATCACCGAGGGGACTTTTTATATATTCATGCCTTAAGGGTCATGAATGTTGTACACTATCAAAGGCTTTATGGTAATCAATCCAATCTATGCCGAGATTACTATGTTTTTCCAGCAATTATTCAGGATCATTTTATTTAACTATAATCGTTTTTATAACCATATGAACCTCTCTTGCATCCCTTCCAGGTGAAGAATGTTGTTTTCATCGAAAAAAAGAATAAGTGTAATTCGTCAGGACAGGCGTGATCAATAAATATTAGAAGGACAGACATGATATTGACCTATAATATGTTGGATCATTTGTTTCATTCGTTTATGGTAAGAGATTTATAATAACTTCAGTGACCCGTCCTGGAATTTCGTTGGCCTTATTAATTAGTATTGATGAATTTTACGTAAGTTTTTTATGGATTGATGAGAGAGAATAGAGCGAAAATTTGGATAACTTTTCATTTTCTAGGGATTTCCATTTTGGAAATTTTGTTTGCCTAACAATATTCTTGGTTGTATTTTCACATTCTTGCCGGGTATATCCTTCTTTCCTTCTTCACTAACAATTGCGATTATAATCGTTTCGGTTGATCCAAATATTCTCCCAGAATATTTGCTCTTCTTCAATAGATGCTATCTTTTGGATTTCTACAACTACTTTTCAAATATCCTTGTAAACTTCTTGAGGTTCGTTTGGGATATCTTATTTTATCGATACAACCTACAATGCTATTAATTTCGTTTTGTTTTCTGTGGCTTTATTTGCACTGATGATTAAGTTTGATTGGTGGAATTTCATTTAGTAAATTAATTTTATATTTCCACTTGATCTTTCTGATTTTCTGTGTTGAATAATTTTACCTTCTTGAAATCGCATCTAGTAATTCATATCTGAATCATTTCGCTTTAATTTTGCTTTCCATGCGGGCACTTTTTTCTCATCTTTAATCTTTTCTTTACCTTGACATTAGGTTACTCAGTAACTGCCAAAGCTGTTGCATGTAAGACATTATTTATTTCTGTAATATTTTATTGTGGTCTGTCCATTAACAATGTCTGCAATGATTATTGGACTTTGGGATATCCATTTTTAGGAGACAATTTCTTTCCGACATTTATATGGGAGTTATTCTCCTGAATATTTGAATGATGTGGTTTTTCGCTTCGGTGATTTCAACGCTTTTCTTCTCAGAGAATTCTACCCTACTGACATTTGACATATTTTCATCAGTGACAGAATCTGAACCTTTTCAATTCATTTGAGAGTCTTCTATTTCATATGATATTCATGTGGACATTGGCAAGCCTATTTTTGTTGAGATATGGCCATTTCCGTTCCTACAATATCTCTCCATATTTGGTACACCTGAACTGTGATGATCTTTTGTGGATTTTTGAATGCAGGGAAAAGAAATGCCATTTCTTTCGCTATCTTTTTATTAATTCATTTGGTATTAAGTCACCAGATCCAAGGGGTTTGAATTATTCCGGTTTTGGTGACCTCGTGTATCGTTTTTGTTGGAAGGGTTTTTTTGCCTGTGAAAGATTTGTCACTTCAATACCGGATACTCTCTGATGGAAGGCGGCCTTTTTTGACTCGGGTGACTACCGACAAGTTTCTTGGGTCTTTTTTTTTTTTTTTTCATCCTAGACTGACAAGCTGTAACTTTGTTCAAAGTAGTATTTCTTGTACGACTGTCGTTCAAAACTAAAGAGTTCTTCCGTCCCTTGAACCACGGAAGTTAATTTCAAGTGTTCATGTGGAAAGAGATAGAGATAGAAGGAGGGAGGTGGAGAGAAACTTTAATCATTATGTGCCCGACGGCCGACGTACGCACGATTCTCAGACTTTACACCGTGTTAGATAGATAGATATATAGATAGATAGATAGATAGATAGATAGATAGATAGATAGATAACAAGAATAAGGTTAATCAAAGAGGGATACAATAATAGTAGTGGTGGTGGAGGTGGCCATTTTGGTGATAGTGACTTTATTTAATTTTCTTTTATTATTTAATTTTTTATTTATTCATTTATTATTAATGTATATACAATTTTTATTTTAAAAACTATACAATACACTTATAATATGTTTTTCTTTAAATATTATTAGTAACTATAAATTAATTGTATTTATCGTTACAACATATTCATGTAATAAAAGGATTACGGAGATATGAATATTATTAAGCATTAAAAACAGAAAAGAGAAAAGAGAAAATTTCAAAGAAAATTCCGTTGGAAATTGAAGTTGAGTCTAATGAAGCACGTCGGGTCTCCTTGAGATCTAAACGCTTATAAACGAAGATTTAAAGTTCTTGATCATAATAGCAAAATAGTAAAAAAATGAATAGCAGAAGGAACGACCGACAAGTTCGTTGGGTATTTTTTATCCTTGACTGCCAAGGAGTAATTTTAATGTCCATAGTATAGTGATTACTCACTGTGCTATGGATATGATCTGGTATGTACGAACCAGCCCCGCTCCCACGTATGGATAAATACGAAGTGACTCTAATGCTGACACAACGAAAAATATTGATAATCCGCATCGGTCGTAACGTGGGTGAACAAGGACCGCAATCCCTAGTGAGGAACCGGAATGGGATCGAAAAGTTTGGAACTGGATCAAACTCTACCCAACGAGAACTGGAGGAAAACCCCACAGAGATGCCCTGTCTATTCATTAAAGAAAATCCCACAAAAAAGAACAATAAATAAATGGTCAAGGGAAGATAATATTGAAGTAATGATAGACTTTCACACCGATACGATAAATCCGACAACAGGAAAAGATGCCCTATAAAAATGACGAGAAAAAAACACCCCTCAAACAGACAAAACAACGATCGCCGAAACAATAAATGAAAAGTAGAAAACACAAAGGAAATGAAAAAAAATACCAATCTGGAAATAAATGATAAAAACAGAAATAAATAAATTAAGATGGCTGCAAAATGAAAGAAAAAGGAGACAACTAAAATGAGCCTTGACATAAAGAATAAGACTGGCGTATAAAATTTTAAAGAGAAGCTGAAACAAAAAATTCAAGGGAATTTACAGGCGTTATGAAAAAGAAACAAATTATTCTGTTAAAACAAGATCTTCAAAGAGACTATATCGAAAACCAGGAAAAATAAAACAGAGATAAATCAACCACCTAATGTCCAGGATGTCGTGGAATTGTAGTGCAAGATATTGGAAAACTGCTAAATGCACAATGAAAGGGCTACAAGCAACAAAATGAACCACACACATGTAGAATGCCAAAAAAGGAAGGATATCAATTTTATGGAAACAACCACTGCTATCTGTAAAACAATTAGCGCCACTCAGCTACCCAGTGAACAACAGTAGCTATGGATACAATTCACAGAATGGCAAACTGAATCACCTATTCTATATTGAGGATCTTAAAACGTTTACCTACATTGGCAACCATTGGAAAACCCTACTCACCGTTGTCGAAGACTTCCACGACGACATAAGATGGACTTCGGAATCGACAAATATGCCAAAATCCACCTTCAAATGTGGTAAATTGACGAAAAGTACAGATATACACCTCGATATCAACAACATACATATATTTAAGAATTAATGAAGGAAACGGAATACAAAATTAAATTAGGAAGAAAATATCCAAAAAGAATATTATAACAGAGATAATAAAAATCGATGTAAATCGGGCCGATAAAATAAAGTCTATCAACGTCTTAGCTATACCGATAGTAATATACAGCTTCAACATTATTAATTGGAAGTTGAATGACATTAAACGATTAGACTCGAAAATAGCTTACCCAAATGAGAATGCACCACCCAAAATCAGATGTTTATAGGCTGGATATACAAAGGACTTTAAGAGGCGGATGTTCAATCCAACTTGAACTAAATCTAAAACCTACAAAAATCTGAATCGAAGCCTACCTCATAAAAAACAATGACCCTCTCCTACAAATAGTAGAACACTTAATCCATTGCATCAACAAAGAAGATGCAGTAATCAAGAAACAGCTTAATATATCTTAAATCCTACCAACAAAAAACGAAGCGAATTCCATCTACGCCAAACGATTAAAGCAAGAAGTAAAACAACTTGGCCAAAGGAAGTTAAAAACAAACTGGGCGGACAAAGAGTGGTATGGCAAATATCTAAAAAAAGAACGAAAGAATCAGATGTGAACAAGCAGAAAAAACATCAATAGTTGAGGAGCACCGGACAGAAAACTGAGAGAGAAGGCCTAATTATTGCAGATTAGAACTAGGGACTTGCTATCAGATCCTATGACTGTCACATAATCAAGGATGGAACTAACCGGAAATGCAGGATCAGCGGAAAATATGATGAAACTTTCGACCATATTATCTCAGGATGTCCAGAACTAGAAAGAATTATTGTACCCACAAATATAACAAGGTTACGCCATATGTGCACTGGAAGATATGCAAGAAGCCCCAAATCGAAACCACTTACAGATAAAAGGCAACAGACAGGGGATTCAGGGAGTCTATGCTTATTCACATAACAGTATCATCTGAGAACCTCCATGAAAATTATCACAATATTCTCCAAATACAAGGATCTGAAGCTTGAGATGAACAGGATATGGAGAATAAAGACTGAGACGGTACCAATAGTAATCGGAGCTCTGGGCCTCGTGAGAAAAGAAAAGGACAATTTTACTAACAATGACCTAGGTAACATCAACATAAAATTTTCCCAGAAGATCGCCCTACTAGGGACATCCTATATACTAAGAAAAGTGCTATCAATAAAATGACAATTCTCCTATAGGGCCTAAGGACCATAGTTTGGACACGGTTTCTCAGGATAATAACATACACAAATAATAATAATAATAATAATAATAATAATAGAAATGTAGGAGATCCAATATAACCACCTTCATACTCTATCTGCAAGGCGTGATGGGAAATATTGGTAAAAGCAATGCATAAAATTGCAGGGTGGGTTCAGTTAGAAATAATTTCTGATCCTGTGATGCAGTCTGCCCAGACTGTCTACGATCAGTCCTTTTTCTACAAATTAACTGCTACTCCCGATTCGCCTTATCTCTTGCTTCATTCAAAATAAATTCAAACAATATCGACACCAAGCTTTGCCACTACACCAGCTAATGACTGTTAGTACGAGACTATTCAGCTGCATACGCTCAGTCAACTGCCAATCAGATATGTGCTACTGAACCGGATGTTTACTCTAGCGCATCATATTTCAACAAGATAAATTATATACAATTTAAAACTTCCAAACATTTAAGAAGTATGCAGAACCCATATCTGTAGAATCATGACATTTGCATTGAAACAAACAATTGATTGTCTAAAGATAAAATGTCTGGAAATTATGATAAGTTCCAGTTCTATAATAAGATTTTGTGCCACATTTGCCATATAAGAATTGGTATTTCCAAATATCAAACTCAGTCATCGAATATTTATCCCTTATAAATATTTTTCTTCGAATGCTTCCGCTAAACGCGTTTAGACGTTTCTCTAATTCATTTCAAATTTTGAGTTTATCCTTACAAATTATCCGTGCTTATAAATATAAACTGTAATGGCACATTGCTTTGTTTTCGCTGTTCACTCTCCCAGACAAATCATTAAGTGCCGAATTTATCGAACGTGTATTTTATATAGTCTTCACCAAATAAAAGCTTGATTATCAGGTTTTGTTTTATGTAACAATGCTAACCGTTTACGCTTGCAGGCTCAATAAGGAGTTGAGTAAATTCAAAACATGTTTTTCTTTTCACAGGGAATATTGAGAATGTGTGCATCAGTGTGATGTTACCGATAAGTATAAAAATATTATGATACGTATTACTTTAGAGCCGATTCCGTAAATATTCTAAGTGGATCTTGAAATAAAGTGTTTGAAGGTTAGTTTTCTGTTGTATACTGAAAAAATTAATAAATAGAAAAAATTAGAATTCTAGCGATTTTCAATTAATATCAAATAATAATAATAATAAGAAGAAGAAGAAGAAGAGGAAGAAGAGCAATGGAAATAACAACAACAATGGAAATAATAATAATAATAATAATAATAATAATAATAATAATAATAACAATAATAATAAAAATTCAAAAGGGGATTTCAAGTGAGTGAACAAGTTCAAATAAACAATACAGCAACAGCAAAGTACCTAACAAAGAAAGCAAAAGCAAATGCAATGTACCAATTACAGAAACGATGGCAAGATAAGCGTTTTCATGTTTAATACTCTACCTATAAAAAAACAATATGGTGTAGACAAACCCGGACCCATCAGTGGTTACGTTCCGCAGGGTTGAAAACGAGGCAGAATTCAAACATTTTATTCTTACTGCGCATGAGTAATAATTGGGTTAAACCGAAACGTAGATTCTTTGATAACTATCAAAAAACAAGTGCCCACCTTGTATCAGATTGCACGAAGATAGCAACCAATATCTGAACTGGGACACATTCAATTTTAATGAAAGGAAATTGCAAGAATCTTGTATGAACGTCATCCAGACACGGTTACAGAGATAGCCAAGTCGGAACTGATAACATTGAAAATTCTTCTTTAGATTTTATCAAGAATCTCTAAATACATCGCAGAAACACCAGAACAGATATGACAGCAATATTCAAGGCATGGACGAATGGTAGACATACAAATTCGTGACAGATTCCGGCGAGAAAAATTGTTTAGTATCAGCATGAAAATGTAGCCCGGGAAAGGGCTTTGAATTACTCTCCTGTAGTTTACCATCAAGCATATTGATTAAATTTCCACTGAAACATTTAAACGAAAGAAATTTCTTTTCGGAAAGGTTAAATTTAACAATCATTTGTTGCTCCTGGTAACAACAGACTGTAGGTCATTTTGAGGTCAACTGCCTTTTTGACATTATTGAACCGATCAGTCTTATCATTAAGGAAGGAGTAAATATTTATGCCAACAGCATAGATATCGAATTGAGAAGCCATTTATTGGGAAGGTGAAGAAAATTTAGATCCAAGGATATAACCCTGAAGGCGGCACAGATATTGAAAAATAAAATTGATCTAGGCGTAAAAGATCTCAAAGATTAGACGTTCAAGACGACATTCATATCTAAAATGTTCAAATTGTGTAAAAGACTGGAATATCAAATCCTGTCAAACATCTTCGTGATATCCAAAGCAACAGATGGATCTACAAATTTCTTATCTAAGGCTTGACATATACTTTCAGCAATAATCGTTAACATATCAGAAGTTGACCTACAGAAATGTATGTCATACTTGTTGTCAGAAAGAAGTCGTGACCACGTGAAATGCTTAACTAATCGGAGTGTATTAAAGCCGCTAGTCATTTACTTTACCAAAGAGGAAGAATAGCTTAGGAGTTAGAAGGATCAGCCAGTTCACACGAGTTCTTAACTACAGGAACGACAAAAAAGGATTTCCAGTAAGCAAGAAAGCAAGACAATGCAAGGCATTTATTGTAGGGCTTATAGAGAACATAAAGCACTTCAGGGGCGCATTTCCTAAGAATTATTGCATAGTTATTAAGTCTACATCTTTTGTGATGATCCAGTTTGGAGGTGACAGTAGAAACCGGAGACGAATTGATTTACCTACATATCACTTCATAGAGATTCCGTTTTAACTGAAATGGCAAGGAAAGATACTTCAGATGAGTGAGGATAGGCGGAATAGATTATCAATTCTTCTTCTTCTTCTTCTTCTTCTTCTTTCTTTCTTTCTTTCTTTCTTTCTTTCTTTCTTTCTTTCTTTCTTTATTTCTTTCTTTTTTGGCTTACTTTTTGTCACCACCCCCAAGAAATCAGTGGTTATGAAAGAGATATTTAGATTATCCCAATTTATTTCACAATTACAAAGGCATGAAACCTATACATGGTGTAACAATCGGGTTATTATTATTATTATTATTAGTAGTAGTAGTAGTAGTAGTAGTGTTATCGTTGAGTGAGAGAGCAGTTATTGTACAAAGCCTAATCTGTACATCATTGTACTCGGTATAATATGGTCAGAATAGGTACCGTCATCTCAGGCAGAGGTGTACGATATGGCGAAGAAGTTTAATAAGATCGGTACACAACCTTGCCACAGACAAGCAGGCGATTCACTCTGATGCTTCTTTCAATTGAGAGTGCCCTTACATATTTATGCTCTTCGAAATAGACTCGTCTGTGGTCCTATCTGCTCGAAGGCAGAGAGTTTAACCAGCACAGCTGGTGACGTATCACCAACTGTAGGATATCTACCAAACGCCTCACGGGGTCAGATGTGGCACAAAGCCGAATTTAATGTGCGGTATCCGAGCCCGCAACCTAGGCCAAAAATTCCCCGTAGACACCATATAAAACGGGGTCGGGTAGCTGTTTGGGCATCCTTTCTGCCCGGCAGCAGAGATTTTGACCAGCATAGCTGGAGACGAATCTCCGACTACAGACCAACATACTGTATTTACTACTGTATTTATGTGAATGGGCACATACCCATTATCGTCCGTGGGTATGCTGCATCAGATACAGACTTCTAAAAATGTATACACACTTCAGGAAAGGAAGACATGTCTTTCGTAGTTTTATCAAATTGTGATAATACTGTTTACTGTAGTACGATATTTTCTCGACAGATGACATTATTTCATGTCTGTAGCATCATCAAGTCCTAAAGGATTTTGTGTATCGCAGAAAACTAACTACATTGGCAGGCTTTAGACAAGGGTTTGAAAATGCATGTGCCGCCATCCCACGGGAAAATTTGGCCAACGCTTCCCAAGATATATTTCGCTGTCGAGGCCCAAAGTAACTCGTATTAATCTTGAGATGTCTGAATTAATTTAGTCTTACAATATCTAAGTTTTTCCTTTTCTGGAATATGCATATATTTTTGGCGAACTTTGTAAACAGCGCGGTTTTCTCTTTATTCATGGTACTTTGATTTGATCATCTTTTTCAAAATCTATTAGTTTCCGCTTTAAACTGTTGTTTCTATCATAAATATTAATAAAACAAGATTTTCTGTCTCGAGCTGGTAATATATATTGATTTTTAATATGATTTTTTAAAATTATATTTCACTTAAAATTTATTATTGACGAAAACAATCTTCAGATACGTAACTGCCATATAACTGCCACAAGTCTGTGAGCATCTGATTATTCCAAATTGATCTGGAGCTTTGATATTTTGTACCTCTCGTGAAATAATTCCATAAATAGACAGTGTTATTTCTGCTTCAGTTTGAACTATACACACTTCATATATACTTATTTTAATATCTTGTCATTAGATGAAATATAAAACAACGGAGAAATAACGGAAGATTTCGCAGATGTCCCACTGATGATTCCAAGGAAACCAGCTGAAAAGTGATGCATATTGGATTGGACAAATTTATGAGTTGCATATATCAATTTACCATTAACATTCTAAAGAAAAGTAATTATGTCCACAAAACTGTTAAGCTGAATGTCAAATTTAACAAGATTTAGGACGCTGTCGTTGTATTCCTTTACTGTATGTCATAACAATAACTTTGCTATATCTTCTCTTCTCTGCGTACAAATAGTCTAAAACTATCAATTATAGAAATCATTAATATAATTACGTCTAATGACTATAATTATCATCAGCATGCCATTTACAGCTTTTCATTAAAAATGTTCATTAATAATGATAATTTGCAACTTGGTTATTTTCTGACTGTGAAACTAATCAACTGATGGAAGAAGATGGAAACACTTTCGTTCAATAAATTAATTTTCATTCTGAAATTTTTCTCTTTTTGTTCGAGTATTTTTATTGAAAAGGTTTACAATTTCCCTTAGTAAATTTGCTTTCCCAATTTATTCGCTGATGGAATTGCTTTTCGAACATTGTAGAAATCTTGTCGCTGATAGCAAGTGAGCCTACCACTCCTACTTTGCTTATTAACCTGTCATTAAAGAGAGAAAATCCACTTAGAGTTTTAAAAAAATGAAAATAATGAAAACTTTTAAAATCAACTGTCTTTCTTCTTTTTTCAGGATTTTTTCTGAATGTTTTTTCGACTTTGTAACTTCTACTTAATTATTTCATTTCTTTCTTTCTTTGCTACATTTCTTTCTTTCTTTTTTAACCTCTTTATTTTACTTTGTTTTTCTTTTTTTTCTAGCATTTTGTCTTCCCTTTCATTCCTTTTCACTTTCCCTATTCTTTCTTTCTTTCTTTTTTAACCTCTTTATTTTACTTTGTTTTTCTTTTTTTTCTAGCATTTTGTCTTCCCTTTCATTCCTTTTCACTTTCCCTATTCTTTCTTTCTTTCTTTTTTAACCTCTTTATTTTACTTTGTTTTTCTTTTTTTTCTAGCATTTTGTCTTCCCTTTCATTCCTTTTCACTTTCCCTATTCTTTCTTTTTTAACCTCTTTATTTTACTTTGTTTTTCTTTTTTTTCTAGCATTTTGTCTTCCCTTTCTTTCCTTTTCACTTTCCCTATTCTTTCTTTCTTTCTTTTTTTCTCTCACTTGACTTTGTTTCAATCCTCAAAATTCACTTTCTTCCTGACATTCTTTCTATTTGTATTCTCAATTACTTATTCGTTCATTTGAATTATTTTGCTATTCCGCAATCAGGAGTTTTATTTTCGATTCTTTCATTGGTTTTATTGATTATTTTTTTCTTTCTATTTTATCTCTCTTTAAAAGCAAAACAATTCATTCATCACACCTACCCGAAAGTATACTAATAAGTTCTAAGCTTCGAACTAAGTAAAACAAATAGCAGAAAATACTATTGTATCGGTGCCAAATGAATTTCCAAAGAGAGATGGATATGTTTGGCTATGGAATCCACCCACAAAGTTTTCATGATTCAAATCTCCCATTGTTATGAACTGTATTTATTTTTACGCTGAACTTGATGACCAGATATACTTAAATTTACGAAAGCAAAATGAATGAGGTTATAAAAATTAACACCAAAACATTTTAGATATGTATTTATTGGATACAAAATGGATATAGCAAACATTTTTTGTTCTCTTTAAATGCTTTTATTCATTTATTTTGTAACACTGGTTTCAGTTTAAACTCTCTTTATCACTAGACGTAATCTTTTTCAATTTACATTATTTTAGTCTATCATTCTCAAATATGTCTGATCGTCTAAAGTCTTCCCATTTTTTCCTTTTATTTCCTGATGTAAATTTCTTATCTCGTTTCTTTTTGTTTATCTGCATTACTGTGCAGTTGTCTATGTTTTTTCTTCTTTTCTCTATTTCTCTTGACTTTCATAGTGTTATTTTCACTTTAACTTTTCTATTTTTACCATTAGTTTTTTGCTGAGTGTTTTTAATTCATTTTAATTAACGTTTGTAATTTTTTGCCTTCTCTTTGCTTTTATTTTCTCAATGTTTCTATATAGAACGCGATTAGACTATCGTTAATAAAAACATTTTCTTCGTTTTCTCTAATCTTGGCATTTCTATCAGTTTGGTAGAGATAAATATTGGTCTCATCAGATCAGAAAACATTCTTGAAGAATTTGTGTCGTCATCTCTGTACTTCCTTGCAAGTTTCAATCTAATTTTCTGATTCTGACTGCTGATGCTGATTTGTATCTCGTAGAATGGCCACCATATTTCTGCTCTCAAAGTTTCCTTCGAACGGAGGGTAGCTAACAACTGCTCAGTGGATATTCCTAGGTATGACAGTGATTGTCTTTTTTGGTTTTTCCTCATTGCCATCTCAAAGTTTCCGAGGTTGACCTGTTCCATATTGCTCAGTACAAGAGTAGTTAATTTCTTTTTCAGAATATTCCAAATAGGTATGTTAGCTATGTCCAATATTTATCCAATGCCTCTGATCAATTTCAATCATTTCTCAGTTTAAAAATGACTATTTTTCTCCATTAGTTTTCTCTCTCGCCATAGCCTTACCATTTTAAAAAGAAATGCAGTTTTTCAATGTAATTCCACGAGTAAATCTAAGAGTAATAACTCAAAGCCTTTTAGTTTTTAAACAATCAAATCATTCCTGTCAATTACATGTTCCAATATTATTCTTCTCTTGCAAAATGAGTTTTGTTGAAACAATAAATGGTATGTCCTAATTAGTTTAATACATCTAAACGTAAATATCAAGAAATATATCTAAAATTCTGAACTTAATTTTGAATTAATTTTCATTTTATCTTACTTTTATCACAAATTTTATACATTATCAGAACATCGACATTTGATTTTGATATATCAATTTAACTTTTCCTTCATTATTTTCTATTGTTTTTTCTCTTTCATATTATTTGTATTCATTTTCTTTTTTCACATTTCATTAGTTTTTCTATGGCAGATATTTTAAATACATATACAGTATAGGTAAAGTACTGCAAAGAAAAAGAAAAATCTTGTTTAATTTATTTTCCTAATTTTTTAAAAATTATATACATTTTTGAAAATGTGTTGCAAGTGTTACTCACATAATATTTAAAAGTAAGATTGTTTAGATATGAGATCATTTAACGATACTTCACTAATAACAAATTATAGTATGTGATTTGAAATGTGTAATATTACTAAAATACCTCCATATAAAATATAAAATGACGGTTTACAAATATTTGTAGTTCAATTAAAACGCTTTCCACAGAATCCAACAAAATTCTGGAAATATCTCAATTTGATAAAAAACAAACTGAATATTTTATCATTTCCTAAAATATTGAGAAATACGACCAAATGAAGGATGTCATTTCAGTATCATACAATTTAAATAATGTTTTCATTTTTAAATTGTACGAATCACTTCACTGCATAAAAACGTGGTGGCAATTTTCATTAAATCTATGCAGTATGGCAAATATTTAATTCATCTCAAAATACACTCGAAACAAATACCTCAGGCATTAATAATGATCAGTAGCTGTGCAACGAGCAAAAACATGAAATAAACTAATATTATTTTGTTACGGAAAACGTAGAAATCGATTTGTTACGTTGTGTACTAAGCATACTTGGGGAATTAACATCTGACAGTTGGTTTGTTTTTTGGTGTTTTTTTTACTTTATCTGAGATGTGACTATTTTCTGATATTTTTCGATTTTAATCGATTTCCGCCTGATAAGAGGCGGGTTTGACAAATTCTGATACACCCAAAAACATCAGTTGCTCAGTAGACCTGAACCAAAGAATGGAAAATCTCCTCGATGTTTAACTTAGACAACAATTCTTTTATTGAGTTCTTTATCGTTCCAAGACTGTCAGTTTCTCAATAAAAAACGATTCAATAATTTCCTGGGCTGAATGCCATTTTACTTTTAAATTAAATTTTGTATTGCCAAACAGACGTGTGTTCATGAAAGCACTTCTCATTCAGGGGGATTCTGAAAAAAAACTTCTTGTATTAAATGTTGGCAAAGTTTGTTGCTTTATTTAATTATATTTGAAAAGGTGTTTATTTATTTGTTACGTTATCATGTTTATCATTCTATGCTGTTAGTTTTTTTTCTGACAATTGGGAAATTTCTTTCTTCGAAATTTTACATTTCTATTAGAGTGTAATTCCAAGATTTATGTGATATTTTAATCATATTTTCAAATTTAATTTTCCTAACTTTTTTTCTTTTATCAATAAAAATATCCCAATAACTGATTCTCAATATATCATCAAAACATTTTCATCATTGAAATCATCATAATATATCGATTACTTAAATAAAAATATATAAAAAAAATCATTATATTTTCAGTCATTTCCTCTTCAAAATTCGTATAATATAATTTAAAGCGTTGTGTTGAGCATGAAATTTGTACACTATGGTTCTCGATGTTTAAATTGATTCATGATATCAATGTCCAACGACATACACTGTTATGTGTTTAGAAATCTTAGCTTGTATTAGTTCAAAGTAATTAACTGTTTATATGAACCTTCAATATTAACTTGAACAAGTTATTTCAAGAAAACATCTATTGTAGAATATTGGAGAAAACATTTATATGTAGAATCCGATGTGCATATATTAATGTTATCGCGCGTGGTATTTACCACATTGAAATAAGAGTTACCTGTTTTACAGTTCTCCTTATGAGATATGATAGAATATTGTAACTGCACTCATCTTGAAATTGTTGCAAAAATGTAACGGGACGAATCAGAAAATGATTGCGGTCAACAAAAATGGATGCTGAACCTCTTGATATCTCTGAAGTTTATTTCAAGAAAACATCTATTGTTACGCAAGAAAATGGAAAGAATATTGGAAAAAACAAAAAAATTTAAATATAAGGCTGAAGATTCGTGTCAATGATGTGCTATATAAAAATCTGCTTGCATTATTTTTTATTACTTCGTTTTATCCTCATCTTCATTGCCATATTCTCAACCTTTACCACATTGAAATAATGAATATGTCAATACGGATAACTGTTTAATGCAAAGTTCTCCATTTCAGAGATATAGAAATGAGATATGATAGAATATTGTAACTCTATTATTTGCGAAAATCTAATATAGCATGACAAGAACGGTCTGAAAATTAACGAAAAAAATTTTTTTTCATCTTAAAAGTAAATTGAAACACTAAAGTATTTTTTTGCAAAAATTTTGTTAAAAAACGGGACAGAAAAAAATCATATCAGCCATATTTTTAAAAATTTTAAAATGATTGTTTAAAATTCGGTATTTCAATATTTATTCGAAAAAATGGATTTTGAAAGAAACTTTGAACTTTCTTCGTAGAAAATGTTTTGATATCTTCACGTTGCCGTTGATTGACAGAGTGCCAAGTGATGACATCTATAAATTTTGAACGATTTCTGTCTTAAGTAGTAAAGATTTGTAAAAAAACATTACAATTTTTAAAATGTACCAAATAGGTTTGTTGATACTCTCTGGAGAAATTTTCTATTAAAAAAACTAAAATATAATCAAGTTTGAGGGCCCATATAGACCCCTCTAAAGAAAATGCTATTATAAAAAAAAGATATAGTAAAAATAATCAAACCGTTATTCTGGAAAAAATAAATAAATGGAAAATAAAAAAACTTATCTGGAAAAAATGTAAAGTTTATCTGAAAAAATTTTGAAAGCAAACAAATGTTTCATTTCTATAAATGACTGAAAAGTTTATCTAGAGGCAAAATGTGTCAATGTTCATTGTACGTTTATTGGATAACACATTTTACCAATTTCAACCAAACAAAGGACTACGATGAAAACTTGCATTATTTACATTATTCGGAACAGTTTTAAATTCCTCATCTTCAATCCACGTGACGTTATTTTATTCTCGCCCAAACTTCCGGTCTTCCCATTGGTAAACCTTCTCAAGGTGATTTTTTTGGAATTGAAGACTCATTAGTTTGTAATAAGCTTTCGAATAATCTTTATTACTTAAAACAACATCCGTTAAGCTGTACGCGCTTTTCCATAATTTTAGAAGAATTAACAACATAATGTAAAAAAAACAATGAAATATGAAGGTAATTGTAGGTAATTGTTTTAAAATTCATTTTTTCATCGAAATATCTTTTTGCTTTCAGACAATATTGAAATGTTTATTGGAATAAATGAATTATTTTGAAATTAAATAATACGGATAACAGATTTTCAGGTAGAAGGGCTCCAACTAAAAAAATTATGTAAATTGTGCTTTTTTTAACTGATATAATCACTAAACAAGAATTGAAATTATAGAGTTTTCGTACAATTAGTTAGAGTGGGTAAAACATATAAAAAAAAAATTTCTGCGATGACCTCTAAAAAAAAAATGTATTTATAATAAGTTCCATCATTTGTAAATAGAATTTTTAAATCCGACAATTAAATTTTCCAAATTAATGTTGTCAAACGAAAAAAAAAAACGCGCCCAAATGTTTAACGTTAATTTATCAGCCAAGCTGATAAAAAGAGAAACAAAGGTCTTTTAATCAAAATTTACAATGTTCTAAAAAAAGAAGGAATACTTTGATCTTTCCTCTAAAAAAGTAACATAAACGCGAAAATTTTATATAGATGATGTAATTCTAATAAAAACTAACTCAGATGCAGAAAATCCTTGCGGGTGTTGACAATGTTACGCCACCTGCAAATAAGATACGCTTCTTTGCGATAATCCCTCTAACCCGACCTCACTTAGATGATTAATATTTTGTGAATAATCATTCTTTTCGAAATAGAAAAAAGTGAAATGGTATTGCACGCATTCTACGTTTTTAATTGGCTTCATTTTATTTGAATTGAAATGAAAATTTATATTTATAAAAACAGATTTCTATAAACACTGCTTCTGAAAATTGTCATGCTATTTTTATTTTTTATTTTAAATGATATTTTGTAATTACAATAATATGCGGATTAATTTTTACGTTGCCAACTAAAATATTCACAAACAAAATATACCTGGAAAAATAAATAAAATATTGAAATTAAATGATTGAATGTTCACGTTTAGACGACGAACTAAATATTGATTTTAGAAGCGGAGAAACAAACGCTTGGCATGCTGGGAATAAAGAATAACAGGTATGAAAAATAGTTCCAATTTAAGATGTTAAACGCAAAACTAAGTAGGAGTTACATTTATGACGCTTTAAAATTAAGAAAAGCAAAAAAAATGGCGCCAAACTTAAGACAAAAGTAAATAAGCTTTACGATTGATAAAGTTTTCAAATTATAATATTTGTTATATTAAAACTGAACAATACGTCCCAGACTACGTCCTGTATGTCATCGCCTACAAAGAAATAAATATGTGAAAATAAATTACTTTGTAACTATTTAGCAAATATAGTTTGAGAAAATGTCAGACGGAGAGGATGACGTGATTCGTTAAAGTAACTCGTAGTGTATGGTCGGCGTAATATCTTTATGAGGGGCATATATACTACCAGAGTTCAAGTACATGTGTTCTACATATTCATAAACAACCCATAAAACGTTTGTTTCACTTTAATGCAACATCACCAGAGCGCTCTGTTCAGCATCAATGATGTAATCAGCTGATTAAATTAATTTGCAGATCATTTCATTTAAAACCCCCGAAGTGCACGCGGAATATAAATTTAGAAAAATTGCTGAAACATGTTAGAATTTAATATAATACATAGATTTTCATTGAATAGACTAAATGGAATATATATATATATATATATATATATATATATATATATATATATATATATATATATATATATATATATATATAATTCAATGTATATTTCTGATTTTTAATTAGGAAATAAGCAAAATAAACATTTTTTTTGTTTTGGTTACGCGTACACCCTTGTACAAATGAATGGAAGCAACTGCTTTAGTTTCGTTTGTTTCCCCATACGGTCAGTTTTAGATCCATTGAGTGACGGAGTGTAATCGATATTTATTTTCATCAGTTTAGGTCATTTGCAGTGGTGTGCAACAATGTGAATCTATTTTCGGGGTCTATGAAAAAAATTGTTTGAACGGGAATAATACCGATATCAGATTTTCATCGCGCCCCAAAATTATTGTCTCGACTATCGATTAGTTGTCCTACGGTCATTGTCTTCTATGGATGTTACTAGAATAAGATTACAAATATTATAAAAGAGCAGGAACACAATCCGGGAGCATATCAAAGTACTATAGATGAGCCCGGAAATTCTCCTGATTTAAACCAGTCTGAAAGGGATAACTTTGTTGAATGGACAAACGAATTACTAACATGTGCACTGGATTATGTTTCTTTGGAAAAATACAACAAAAAGTCAATAATAATAATCGAATTATTCTGTTTATTTCAATTAATTTGGACAAGGGTGTACGTGTCTCCATGTTTTCGATCAAAAATGATGGAATATTAAGAACATGCAGTATTGTTATCATATATGACATTCTAGAATATTTTAAAGGTTTAAATAATATGGAGCTAGGATTGATGCTAGTGCTAACAGTTCACAGAATATGCGTAGAGATCAGACTGCAACAATAATCACATTCTAAGCTATTTGGTGGAAGAAAAAACTATGCTCTAATTATAAAGGAACACAAAATAAATTCTGATAAACACAACGCCTGAACATTTATTTTTTTCGAGTCGACCAATTATTGTTTAACTATTTAGATCTGTGAATAAAAATATCTTGTTTAAATATGTTTTTTACCATGTCTATGCAGGTAGGACGTTGTTTTAAAAATAAGTTTGCCTTTTTACGTATGTATTGATCATGTAGAAAAAAAAAGATTAAAGGAAAGTACATGCTAAGTAAAAACGATTTAATGACTACATCACTTTTTTTTAACTAGACGTTGCTGTTGTGCCGAAAAAAGAAATCTGCCGAGACGAGGATTTAGAGAACTAAAAGAAATTAAAGCCAATGGCAAAATACTGAGAATAGTCAGGACGTTGAAAATCAATCAATATTCCTAAATAAAAGCCAGGATGCTTCGGAGCTATTCAGAATCGAAAGATATGGAGATTTAGTTGCTTACATGCTCTTATATAATTTAGAGCAAAATAAGACAGTATTTATTCTTTTTCTGCAGCAACGTCTTCCCACTTTTTATCGATATTTACATTTGTTTTGCATTTAATTTATATAATTGAGACATGTAATTATTTTGCTCAATACATACATGATTGGAATAGGTTAAATTAAGTTGTATAGCATGATGTATAATACTTTAAATCTATATTGTATATATATTATGATATAACATATTATTGTGAGACGGGAACTACCTACACAATAGACTCTTCCAGGTCTATATTAAGTATGCGACACAACACTCTAGACAGAGAGACAGTGAGAGCCGCGTACGACTACCAGTATTGGACACTAATATATAGTAAGCTCCGCTTACACTATCTCTGTAACCTGTTGTTAATATATCTTTCTTACATCTAATCCGTGTTCCGTGTTTTACTTCTGTGGTCCCAACTTTGGTCCCACATCACATATATAATTTAGAAATAATATATATCATATATAATATATATTAAATATTTTATATAATGTACATATAATTATGTGTGTATGTCTTTTCGCGAATGCACGAAAAATAACACACCACAAACTTGAAATAACCCTTTTTGTTTAAAAGTGACGCGTGAAGAGGCGACGCGTAATTGTATATAATGTTTACTTCTCAAAAAGTACAAATCTGACCCCTACATTTGGTCAGATTTTGTTTCTCGACTACCATTGAAACAATATAAGAGTTAAACCTTTTCAAGCGCGCAATAGTTGTTTGAGACAGAAAGAAAGTTTCACTATCACCGTAATAGGAAGGCGCCAACCTGTTGCCACTCTATCGATATTTCCACGGAATATGTTCTGACGGGCTATCTTCTCTATTTCAATCATTTCGGATATTTACCGCTAAAATAGGCATTTCATGTACTCGTCCTCATTCACTTTCTCTTACACTGGAAGAAATGTGTTTATGGAACACAGATTCATCTGAAGATGAGATATTTTGTGAAACAGACTCCTGAGGGGATGCTTCCCTATTCACTACAATTTTAACCTCTTTGAGTCTAAAGTCAATCGTTATCTATCCTTATAAGCAGCACGTCTTAACTCCTCCTGTAACGTCTAGAAAACAAATTCCGTCAGAATCCTTATACGTTAACTGACCGATAGTCTTCCAATTGAGTGAGATAATTTACAAAAATATTCACTAAATATTTTCCGGTAAAATTATACCACATTTTTTAGATACATTTTCTAAGCACATGAAAAAAAAACTGACGTCTACAGGTGATATAAGACCAGGACTGCCAGCAAATAACAAAGAGGGTAACCGCCCAATGAAATGGGAGGTTGTGACTAATTAGATCTTAAATCAATATGTTGTTACTCAGGAACAATCGATAAATAAATAGGATAGAAGAAACATCATACAGTTTCGAAAATGTTGATAAAAAATCAACCGTTATTTGAAAGTAATATTATTGTCTCCTGCACCTCACATAGCGCAGAAAGAATGTCGACTAGACTGTATATGGCTGACGCTACGTCACTTGATTTGAATGGATTTGCAAATTAATAAGTGTAGGAGATATCATGAGGTTATGGAGACAACTTTTAGTAGCGTGTTATACAATGAGTTAATACTGTTTTGAATTACGCATCACAGTTAAGAATAATCAAGTATATATTGACATAGGTAACATGTACAGAGCTTGCTGCAAACCATTTACTAAACTCTACGCTTGATGTCTTTTTGTCTGGAGATTTTTTTCAGGAGATTACACCGTCGAACACGAGTGGCCTTTGGCGACGTTTGGATCCAGGAAAATCGGTAAGCATCTAGATACCCACTAGCTTCCCTCTACAGTAATCTGATATTTCTTTGAGGAAAAAAAATGGAAATTTTGTAGACCACCCTAAATTCTTTGCAGTTGTTTTCTTTTTTTATTTCTAACCAATAAAATCAAATTTTGTAATAGAGGAAATGGAATAATTACAACGTTACCATAGTTTCCACCCCAATGATTATTAAGCAGAAAGAATGGGGTTCTTGCCATTAGACAACCGTCTTCTTATTCATTTCGCATTATATGAAGAGTGTGGAAAACTTCTCAACTAGACTAGCCAATGTTTAATCGTCTTCTCAGATTTTGTGCCATTTTCAACCTTTGTGCGTGTGAAAGCGCGCGACAAGAAAATGACGTACAAGGATCATGCTGAGATATGATGTACTAGGATCAGGCTGAGATATGTTAGGTCTGACAATTCACTTCCTGTTCATGAATTATTCGATTACTGAGCACGTGTTATATTTAAAGAATTCCTTTTTCTGAGGCCAGGAAATTCATGAGATGATGCTGCCGTTAATGGAAATTCTCTACAAAATCGATTGCTGAAATAATTTTCATCAATGTAATCACTTATGTTAGGATGCCAGAAATGTCAACAAATCTTTGATTTGCAGTACAATTTTAATTTTTACAAATAGCCAAATACCACATGCTTAAGTCTGGTAAAAATGAAGGATGTCTTAGTAAGTTGCAAATTAGCCATTAACTCGCGGACTCGTAGCACATTAATTATATCTTTCTAAAATCATTTAGTCGATTTTGACTCACTGCTTCATTTCTATATCATCTTATTCTTGCTCAAGCATTGACCTGAATACTCAGTTACGACACAAAACTATTTGATTATCCATGGTATATTCAAATTCAGCCAATTTAAATATAGATAAAGTCAATTTGCTACTCCAGAGACTTTTCGCTCATCTTTCGCAAACATTATTACATGAACAACTGCAACCTTCTTTACAACTCAGTAATGAATGGCTAACCTGTACTATGTCTCACAAAAATGAATACTGGGGCATGAACGGACGTGGTCGAGTACAAATGTTTGCGTGACACATTACGACAGATTCCGCTAGGGATACACAGATATGCGGTAGAAATGATTTAGCTTCGTAATATATATATATATATATATATATATATATATATATATATATAGAGAGAGAGAGAGAGAGAGAGAGAGAGGAAGAGGAAGATAGCGAAATTAATCATAACGAAGAGAAAAATATCTTGCAGCTCCTGATTTGAGATCTAATTTATGCAGATAACTGAGGTTGTCTTTCTCACAATGTAACAAATATACAGACCCCTTTAATTGTTTTTGCACCGATGTTTTTTTCTTTTTTTTTTTTATAGGTTTGAACATCAACATTAAAATCTGCTTTACCGTAAAACCTACTGTAAGTTAAGGGGGATCATTGGGAAGCAGAGAATTTTGGATACGGAGGTCAACAAATGAAAGACTGTCATGTATAATTTGGGCAAAATTCCGATTTCAATACCAAATGTGCATGATCCAGATGTAATTAATCACAGCCTTTGTTGTATCGTTGGGAAACGTTGACGACCTATCCTGGCCTTATTGTTCAATACCTACGTGGTTGACCGCTTCAGAATACCAGGTGTTCTGAGCATGTATATACTGTCGTATAATAGATAATGGCACGGGATTCTTCATCGTCGAGCCGATTTCCAATTTAATTTGGGTTCAATATATCCACTTATTCCGAAAGATACTCGGTAAAGAATCATCCATCCTCCTAAGCTATGGGTTAATTTTACTTGCATCACTAGATTATTATTATCCTCCCAAAATTTTCAAATCTAAATATATTTCTGCTTGAAACAACATGCAAATGATTGATGAGCAGTAGAAAACGAATCAATCAAACACCGGCGTTTTCTATTCTTTCAACCTTACCACCATCAGGGCATGGAAAGACATTGTATTTTGAAATGGTAAAGGAAAGGTGCTTCCAGTTCAATTATGAAAAAGCTCGAAAGATTTCCTGAATGGCAATATGGGCAATACCTGTATCGACATCTCGCATCAGATATCAATTTGTGGAGTAAACAGTTTGCTAATGTAGTTGAAGAATAAAAAAAAAACGTAACATAGTGTTAACTGAAGTGTGAAGCAAAATAAAGAATCCCAATGGAGAACTTGGAGAGGGGGAGTTAACAGGAGATAACTGAATACTGACATACATTAAACATGGCACGTGGATCTAGAAGAGTCTACTCCAGCGAACGAAATAAATGGTTCAGTTCGAAATTTCAAACATCTGAAGAAGGCCGTAGCGTACAACGGCCGAAACTTTGTGATAAATATGGCAAAAAAGATGAGGGCAATTATTTGAATAATGTAAATAGTGTAAATACAGAATCTTTAAACAGAAAGGGGAGCCAAACAATCTCTTATATTCGATGACTAATATGTATATGACTGTCAAATTTCGATAAACCACGGATCCCGCAACAAATAATTATAACAAGCAGGACACTCCGAAAATGTGGTTACGTGTGTCGATGGTCTTGATTAGTTTGTCAACATCGATCAATTATACAGTATTTGGCGGAAATATTTGGCATATAAACCTCTCAGAAATACTAGCCAGATGATACTAAGAAAATAGTATCAATAGTGTTTTCATCTAGATAAATTCTTACCATTATAGGAGAGGAATATGTTGCAGCTATTTCTGCTACAATCTGCACACACACACACACACACACACACACACACACACATATATATATATATATATATATATATATATATATGTAAATGGATATTGAAGTCAACACCCAGAGGTGACAGTATTTTCCATGCTAAACGCAATCGTCAGGTAATAACTACTGACTTTAGCGTGAAATAGACTGTGTGTTAAATGTACACTTTTATATTTACATACACTCTGTCCCTTCGCTCTATTACACACACACACACACACACACACACACACACACACACACACACACACACACACACACACACACACACACACACACACACACATATATATATATATATATATATATATATATATATATATATATATATATGCAGTAGCGGACATAATATAAAGAAAGGAAACAACAAAGACATAAATATGTGTATTACTTAAGAAGTAATGCATGATTAGGAATGAAATTTTTACCGAATAAAGATTAGTGTGTAATGCATAAATATTATACAAAGTTACAAAAATTTACATAATAGTTTTTTTTTTTAAATAAAGATTAAATTGAACAAAGGAAATAAGCTACTGGACAAAAGTTAAGGAACGACCTTGTTAATACTTGATTGCGAACAAAATATCAACAAAATTTAATATTTGGTAAACATCCCCTTATTTTCAATGACTTCTCCGCATCGTCGACCACATTATCTATTTAATTTCTTGGAAAAATCAGCTGTAATCCCCTCCCATTCGTCTTTCAATAACTCCCATAGGTGTGACGTCGTCCACCGGTCGCAGCGTCGACTGTGTCGTTCGATCCCGGTCGCGGCGCCAATTGTGACGTCACGTGCTCCCCAGGCTCTGATATCCTGGTCACGGACAGCACCAACTGTGACGTCTTCGCCGCGGCGTCAGCTGTTCGCTCCTCGCTGCTCCAAACGTGACGTTCTAACCCTTTGGTTAGATTGATACCAGCCTAGCCGTTCCAAACCGGCTTCCAACGCCTGGTTACCAGGGTAACTGCACTGATCTCCAGTCTGCCTACCCACGTTGTGAATTGATCTTAGACAGACGAAATCAAACAGGGGTTGGGGCCGTAATGCAAGTTGAGTCCAACGGGGGTGATAACACACAATTATGTATAAAAGAAAATAAAATAAAAACTCACAAGGTCTCAAAGAAAAAGGTAACAAACTTTTTTATGTCTATTTGCTCGGTACATAGGACTATGTCTACTTCCCGACCCGTTCTGTGGATTGTGGCATGACGCTTTTACTAGGCAACTTTAAGGCTTCAAGTTGTCTGCTCTCTAAGAAATTTGTGTTTCGGTGTGTCTTTGGACGAAAGTCGAAAAAAAAACTTATTTCTGTGGTCTGATTCTAAGTCGCTCTTCAAACTACTTGTTCTTGATTGAAGAAGAGTCCAGAAGTGTGCGTGAATCTTGGTCAGCTATCTTGACGCGGTTTCAACACTGGGCGCTCATCTCTGCTTGTCGTCCACGGCTGAAAACTTCTCACCAGGGTCCGCGGCTCAATCTGACTTCTTCTCTCCAGAGTCTGAATTACTGGTCACTCATCTCCGCCGTCGGTGCGCGAACTAACTTCTTCTCTTCGGCTTGGGTCGGACGAACTTCTTCACTTAGGCCAAACGAACTGGCCTCTCCTGCCCGCAAAGTGGGCGACCGAACTCGGGCCGCCGTCTGCGGTTCTACTCCGCTTGCCGTCCGCGACTGAAACTCTTTCGCCGTCCGCGGCTGAACTGATTTCTGTCGGTTGGGGTCTCGTTTTTATTGACGCCGTCAAAACTGGGGTGGGTCTGTCGGCGCCAGGGGTTCTTCGATAATTCTAAATACGTATCCACCCTTCTTATTTCTGGTTAGGGATTTTTCATTTTTTTTTCCATTTTCGGTAACTCACTCTCACTCCCACTCCCTTACTGTGCCTCTGAGGGGCGTGTACCCGCTTCCCCGCTTCTTCGTATCGGCTCCTTACACTTACACTTCTGACAGGGGCGTCGACCGATTCTCCTCGTGCGTCACGTGACCGCTCTCGGCCAATGAGGTCATGGTCGGGTATCTTTCCTCCTCCTTCTTGTGTCATGTGATCTTATTTAGCCAATGACGTCTTTAGTCGGGCGTGGACAATCCGTGGCTTTGTTTTGGAAAAGAGATACCTTGCTTAAAAAACAAAAATATTAATTCAAATCGCCCTTATCATGAGCGACTGAGATGACACTCTTGGCTTTCCAACACGTGGTATTTGTCAAGCAGTTTATCGCTAATTGGATATGATCTAAGAAAGGAATTTCTCAGACTCGTTGGCGTTTCTGAAACGGAATAAAAATATTTCATTTTCCCTCCGCTCGAAGGTCTGATAATAAAAATCTTTATCATCTCAAAAAAATTTTGCAGTGACCACTTTGTGTGGGCTTTTTCTAATTCTGGAGACTGTCTATGTTTTCGTATTAATGGTTTGTCTTCATATCCTTAGATACACTTCCCCACCCACTTAGACCTTTACTATCATTCCAATGACACACTTCCCACTTGTTACTTATCAATATTTTCATTGTCCCTAAACTTCGTTTCTCCTTTTCCCTTGGGTGACGACCAATTGATAACAAACTTCCATTCCTCGCGGATCCGCGGAAATCGGTCAGATGCTTGACCCGAATATTTTTCGACACCTGTTATCTGTCAGCCGTGCGTGTGTGTGCTCGCCTCTGACCTGTTTTCGTATTATTTTTTCTTTCTTTCTTCTTCGTTTTCTCTTTCTTTCTTCCAGATCGCTTGAATGTAAAGAAAGAATTATTCTTAAAACCCAAAATATTTTTCGGCCTTAAATAATTATTAAATGGTTGATAAACCGTAAAAAACAAATCATATATCTATGAATATTTCTCTCAGCTCGTCAGGTATGCTTGGTGCCACATAGGTGATCCTGGTTTTTCGGGTTTCTTTTCTGAGCCCTTTCTCCAATTATCTTCCAAACATTTTCTATTGGATTCAGGTTGGGGCTCTGGGCTGGCCACTTCATTAGGGCGATTCCTTCTTCTTCAAATAAAGCCATAACCTTCTGAGCCTTGTGGCAAGGTGTATTGTCCTGCATGAAAATAGGAGATTCATAAAGATTATGGTGTAATCTTGGTACCACATGCTGCTGAAGAAGCCTTTTGTAAATCTCAGCATTGATATTGCCATGTACACGGATGATAGGGCCAACTCCTGCAGATGAAATCATTCCCCACACCATCACACTGCTGCTACCAAACTTAACGGTTTTCTTGACATATTGAGAAGACAGCCTTTCACCTGTTCTACGGCGTACGTAAGTTTGCCCTCTGAACAAAATTTAGTAAACTTTGACTCGTCACTGAAATGACTTGTATTCAATTGTGCGTCAGTCCAAACAACATGTTCTCTCGCATACTCCAGACGTGACCTTTGGTTTCGCTTTGAAATGAGAGGCTTCGAAGCTGCTATATGGGCATGCAATCCTGCATTTTTAACCTGCGAGCAACCGTTTTCCTTGAGATCTTATCATCTGTCTCTTCATTAAATTTACTGGCAATTGATGTAGCAGTTTCAAAACGGTTTTTTGTAGATATTCTAACAATTCTTCGATCTTCTCCTTGCGGTGTTTTTGGATGTCTGCCGGTTTTTAGTTTTGCATCTAACGTTTTATCGGTTTTATACCTGCTAATTACACGATGAACGACACTTTTAGACCTATGAAAATATCAGAAATTTCTGAAATTGACTTTTTTCTTGATAGCGATGAGTTTTTTTCTTCAAAAGAGAGCGTTTTGCGTGTAGAATTTGCCATATTGCTTAAAAATAAAATCCTAATGATAAATGAACATTTTACTGTTGAAAAGCTCCATCGAGGTTTTTAACAATGTAAATTAAAAGTTTGTCCAAATTGTTAACATCGTTCCTTAACCTATAGTAGCTTATTTCTTTGTTCCCTTTAATCTTTATTTAAAAAAAAAATATTATGTGAATTTTTGTAACTTTGTATAATATTTATGCATTACACCCTAATCTTTATTCGCTAAAATTTAATTGCCAATCATGCATTACTTTTAAGTAATACATATTTATGTCTTTGTTGTTTCCGTTCCTTATATTATCGCTGCTATATATATATATATATATATATATATATATATATATATATATATATATATATATATATATATATATACAAACACAGACGTCCGTGACCATGGTTTGCATTACTAAAATCTGTTAACTATCTCTTTATACTTTTCGGGCACTATTCCCAGGACTTCAGTCTATTAAACATAACTGATGAAAGTATAGAAAAGGCACTTTCTATCCATCCATCTAAGAATATCTTTATTTTCGGTGATTTTAATGCTCATCACGACATGCAACTTAAAATATTCTAAACATACTAATTTTGCGGTCTTCATTCATTAAATTTTTACATTTTCCAGTTTCTTGCTCAAATCATGGAATTCCCTAATATTTTCCCGAGCAAAACCAAGCAATATGCTTCTCTATTTGGTTTATTTCTTACCTCCTCTGCTCGTACTTGTCGAGCTTCACAACATTGCCTTCTTCATTATTCTGACCAATCTGCAATTGCTAATGTTATTCGTTCCAATCTTTTATTAAACAGCAATCCCCCTATCCACAAGACTTCTTTCGTTTACCATCCTATCAGATTCACGACCCATTCATCCATTAAAATTTACTCATCTACTATAAGAACTAATCCATCACCTCTCAATCCTGCATATACCATAATACCGCATATTTACTCTGAACACACATTATGACATAAAAATATGCGTCCAAAGTGTCCATTTTTTAAATATATCAAAATTTAATGATTCATGAAATGATGGAGTGGAAATGAACCCAGAAAACAAACTCATATATAACACAAAAATGAAATCAAACAAATGTTAGAAGGAACCGACCCCCCCCGAAGTAATTAGAGAGGCCACTATGTTCTGCCGATAGATTAAATCAAGAAGCACACTCACTAATGGCATATGAAGGATAAAAATAAATGACAGAATGTGGAAAATCAAAGGCTGACCAAGCTGAGATGGACAAGGAACAAAAAAAAAAAACTGGGGAGGTAAGGAATCTCAAGATGGGTCATAACAAATGAGAATGCCGGGAACAGTCTGGCAACAACACTCAATTACATTAAATACGAAAACATAATATTGTCTAATTTAACCAGGGCAGGGTTCACAGGAAACAGCCCGTTGCACGAATAGGTCTTAAAAGAGAAAATCAAGGATAGCCCTGTTCACACGAACCAGACATTTTTCACTCAGCCACCTTTCGCTGAAATATCTCGAAATCAAACGCATTCAAATCTGATTTTTAACCTAAGTTGGTGCTTAAAGAAACCAACCAGATCTTGATAAGAATAACTTTCATCTCACAATATTCCGTCCAGTCGCGTCTTCCACACCACCATTATTGCCACGGCTAGCAACGTAAAAAAAATCCGTTTAACCCGGAAATCAGGGACGACACACTGCCATAGGCGTACGCGAAATCAATGGACACGAGCCGATCGAGTGCGATACGAGGCGTCAACTCGCTGACATAATCCCTGAAATGGCTCACCTGACGACAATGGTAGAAGGTTACGTAACTGAGAGGTAGTACGTTCCGAATCAATGGCCAGCTAAGCAAAAACTCAGGGTTAACGAGATAATCCGGAGCAGAAAGAGCGTAACCCTGATGCCGACAAACCGAGCTGGCTACACAGAGGATCCTTCGAGACCCCTTCCACTAATTCATTATACAATAGTCTCTTAGACCGTGAAATAACCTT
This sequence comes from Acanthosepion pharaonis, assembly GCA_903632075.3. Classification (NCBI taxonomy): domain Eukaryota; kingdom Metazoa; phylum Mollusca; class Cephalopoda; order Sepiida; family Sepiidae; genus Acanthosepion; species Acanthosepion pharaonis. Next base: position 2,440,324 of record CAHIKZ030002112.1, read on the forward strand.
CAAGTTCGACCGACACTCGCTGAGGAAACTTGACGACCTTCCACGACAGCTACGGCGCTTAACCCAATAAATGGGAGGAGTGATGGAAAGGCGTCCCTAAGACTCCTTGCCAACATGGAGTCCTCCGTCAAACGTTGAAGCATGACGATGATTCCACAGGAATGGCACTCACAGCCCCCAATGACACGGACACTGGAAACAGGCTTCTTTACAAACCCAATTTTTGCGACCACCCCACAAGGTTAACAAACGCTCCATCACCTCCATACATACACTGCAAAGAGGAAGTACAGCCAAGTGGTAAAAGATGAGAGGCAAGACGCAAGTGGCACACAGCTCAGCTCTACCCTTCAAGGACAACCTCCTTCAGAGCCAAGTCACAACCAACGCTCCAAACTTTGGTTGTACCTCTGACCAATACTTCTTTAGCTGAAGCCTGAGCCCGAACCACATTCTCAGCCGGCGAAGGAGGGGTCCAAGGCAAAGCGTAAAGTAAAGCCGACAGCGGGCATCCCTGATGAACCGATCAATTCAGTGCAAAAGGACCAGACTGCCTTCCTTTCACCTGTACCACGGCGCTGGGGGAGCGATACAGGAGAATAATCCAACTGCAGAAGTAGGGTTCGAATACGGCGGCATACATGACCACAGCCAGGTATTGATGGTCAACCCTGTCAAATGTATTGAACTAAGTTAATTTGATCAGTGCGACTCGCTTGTCGTCTTTTACACCCTCTGTGATCGTGTGGATCAGATGCAGGTCGCTTTGAATTGTTCGTCCCTTCACAGCAGAAGTCTTCTCAGGTCCCAACAAGCTCGCGAAAGCCAAAACTTTAACTCTTTGTTTAACAAAGTTTTAGAACTATAATCATCTAAATCGCTCCCAACACCCTCTCCCTTTTTCAACAACATGATCACACTCCTGGAAATCAGGTTGGGGTAGACCCCTGCCGTAACCAGTTGTTGAACACCACTATCAAAATCGGAACAAAGATGTACGGCAGCCTCTAGTACATTTAATAGGCAGACCATCAAGTCCCGGAGACTGGCCACTGCCGCCCTTCTTCAATGCAAGATGAACTTCGCTCTCTGTGATCTCAATCTGCCGCTTCAGTAGGCGAAGGCCGAAGAAAGTCAGCCAAATAGCTGCGAAGATCATTGTCACTGAGACCAGACTCCTTGGTAAAAACGGCTCTTGAAAGATCACCGAAACGACTCCCACATGTTCTTGATCGACCTCAGAGATTTCCCATCCATGTTAGTGAGTTCACGAATGTGTCGATCGAAACTTCGCCTAATCTCTTTTTTACGCAATTCTGCGCCCATGTTCACAGCTTCGTTAGATATCATATATAATTTATGTCTAAATAACTACGGCTATCTCTAGGGAATCCCACCCTACAACCACCGCCTGGGTCAGACTATCCTCTAGAGTCATCACATTTTTTGCCTTATCTAGAGTGAGTCGTTGGCTATATTCAGTGGTGAATTACCTAATCCTATCCTTAAACCTCTCCATCACATAATCCCAGTAAACGCCCCACTAATTCGCACTGCGCCAATCTAGCTTTTGCTGAAACTCCCGACTGTTCAGTAAGATAGATTGAACTTCAAGTGCCCAGCCATTCTAGACTTATTACCTAACACAATCCTTCAAAGACACGTCTATGATCCGAATAGTCTAAGCGGTGGAACGTGGGCAGTCTAATAAATCTAAGTCGGCTCTTCTCAATACCAGTCTGTGCAGGTAGCTAGCTATCTAGAAAGATGGCTAATTAAGAGCCCACGTCCACATCTCCCGGCCCGGATGATCGATCCGTTATCTATAGACGAGCCCAAACTCACCGATCAGATCAACTAAGCTACGATCGCCTTATGCCCTCGCGCTAACTCCCGCCCTTTCTCTATCTTGGCGCGACGAATCTACAAGGAATGGCCCTAACCGACGGAAAAAGTCAACACGCATGAATAGCAACGACCAGAAAAGAGCCACCGCTCACGGCAATATCGGCCATTATCAATCGATCCTCTACGCCCATATGGACATGGTCTACTTCGCATCCAGGGTACGCTTGAATAACACGTCTAGCCCAACGATCTCCGTATGCTGAATAAACAAAAATTTGCTAGACAGCACACGAGCATCGACATCGCAAACAAAGTCTGTCTCCTGGATCACGGCCACATCTGCGCCGAAGGATAAGAGATCTCGAAGCAGGTGAACAGCCTTACCCCAATCTCTCAGGCGCTTCACAATATAGCTAGCTAGGTTAATAGACGTCTTTTAAGTTTTGTTTCTTTAAATACAGACTGGACGGAAATCAACTGGGGTCTAGTCCTAGACTACCGGTACTTACATCGGACGTAATTCGTTCTTCTGTGACAATAGCGCCGACGTGTATGGTGAACGTTAGTTTAATGTTCCTTCGTTGACTTCCCGTCAACGGAGGAACATTAGAATGATGTGGAAAGGTCCCTCTCGAATGCCTCACTGTCAACAATACACATTTGCTCTCTTTTTGGGAAATGGGACTTTTTTTATCATTGGGAGTGGTTGGGAGAGAGAGAACGATAAGACGGAGACCTAGAAGGGGAGTAAAGGAGGCTTGTAAGTCATCTATTTCAGTTCTCACTGATTAGGAGCGGATTGAGTCCCTGCAGATTGCAAGGCTTTCTATGCCATACTCCGACCATTTATCCTATCATTCCTCATGTGTTTTGTGATTTCCTCTTCATCCCTTCCGCTTTTCAGTTAGGAGGACCTTGGTGGAGGAATTTCCTCTACATTCATAAAGAGAACAAGCAGAGTCAGCTCTAGCACATACTGCTGCTGGAGCTCTTTCTCCAGTTGCTTCTGATGCCGCTTGAGTTGTTCCGGCTGCTGCTGCAGCTTGGGCTGTTCCGGCTGCTTCTTCTGTTGCTGCTGAATAGCCCGCCCATTCTTCAGCTGCTAGTGCTGCTGCTTTTTCATATCCAGCTGTTGTTGCTCTTCCGCTGCTTTTTGGCAGCACCTTTACCTGGGACATCCTGCTGGGGCGACGGAATTGTCGCCTGTTCTCCTCTCCTCACCACATCACCACCAGCCCGGCACCAGAGGCGTCGGCCCTCCACCACTGAAAAATACTCTGGCCGCCGCAAGTGATGACATTGGGTTCCTCATTAAACTTCCGCCGGGGTCAATCTCACCAGTACTTCAAAATCACTAGTGGCAATAACCAACATCTTCTTGATTCAGGATACAACCTCCACTGGTACATAGTCGAAAAACGCCCCCAAATTATCCCCGTCATATAAGTGGGCACCACATGCAAATTGATCTATTTTGGGGGGTACCCATGTTCTCAGTCTGGAGTCTCATCGTTTTGGTGGTGAGGGTGCTGCCTGACAGAATTTTGGCCTCCTCTTCTGTTGCTAACAAGATAGCCCACAAGGCGTTGGACCTTTCAGCCAAACCCTTGGTGCCGATAGTCAAAGCCTTTAGTGCTTCTTCAATAGCCTCTCTGCTGACAGCCATAAATTTTCTAGACTTGACGTTGGCCGTCAACAGGGACATTGTTCTTGCTGACACTGCCACCATCACCGAAGGCACTGGCAAAGGTTCATTCTTTAAGATGAATGACTTGTATCCATTTCTCAGATTGTCCAACCCTTTTAGGGGCCTTTCCGCCGACCATGTTGATGATGTTGTGGCCAATAACTCTTTTTGTTGAGGTACCTCTGCCATAGGGAGAGAGTATTCCCCTCATTACAACAATATTGAAAAAACAGACAATTAAACCAAGGCACAGGCATCAAATTTACTTTACAATGAGTCAATAACTTCCAACAAATTTCACTCCACATCAACAGTGTAAAATCACTAAGCCAACATCCAAAAGATCTTCAGAGTAAAAGTGGCTAAAGACGATAGGACGAAGCGACAGATTTACAGTTAAAACGAGTCGTCCCCTTAAAGAAATGTTACAAATATAAAGCCGGCAATATGTATTGCTAGTCATAGTAACTTCTATTAACTCCGACATGTTACTTAATCAAAGATAACAATGATAGTTTGTTTTGTTTGTATGGAAGATCATTATTGCAGTGTTCGCATAACCATTCTAAAACAAACATTAGCATCTTTTTTATATAATTTATTATTTAATTTATTGTAATGTACTTGTAATCTTACACAAGTTTAACAATAAAAACATGTATCAACACAGTGATTTTCTTTCATGTTTCAGTGATACTAAAAAGCTTATTCGACAATATGAAAGAAATTTACATAAGATAGACAAAACTTTTCTATGTAATGAAACACGCATTAATGCAAAACTGCCCATTAATACATACACACATATATATATATATATATATATATATATATATATATATATATATATATATATATTGATATAGATATATATAGGTTTGCTTATGTGTGTGCGTGCGTGATTGTATGTGCTATGAAAATACCATGGAAATGTTTTAATATATATATATATATATATATATATATATATATATATATATACACACATATATATATATATATATATATATATATATATGTGTTTGTGTGTATTTTTAAGAACCATTCCTAAAAGTGTCGCAAAAAAATTAATTTCTATGATTTAATAGTAAAGCGTAAAAATTGTGATCATTTGGAATATTTTTTTCAATTTTTGACGTTCTACTGGATTGAACAGGTAAACTCTGGTGTTGATCCATGGATCTTGTTTATTGGCATTTTCTTTCAGATTTACCGAATGCTAATTCTAAGATCGATTGTTTATAATCTGATGGCGCTGTCATTGACAAATTCATATCGTTGTAATTCGATCGTGTCGGTAGACAGAATGAAAAAAAATGATCAAAATTGGCAGCCGACATACATTGTTAATTTTATTCCAGCTGACGTCACTTCCGTTCGAGACTGATTTCCCGCATCGATTCGCCTTGTGTTTATTTGATTGATTCATTTTGCGAAATATATATTTTTAAAGTGTCTAGAATTAGATTCGCTGCCGACATTTTTTTCGTTGCCTCGAGCAGGAACAAAATAGAATTAAAGACAAAGAAAAAGCACGAAAGTTATTTCCAAAGAGAATTTCTCCATATTTTAACATCTGAAAATATTGTTTTAACTTTCGCAAGATTAAACCTATGGTCCTTATAGTATCATTCTGAATAGTGATTGCATTTATGAATTAAATCTGTGCAAGGAAGTAGAACTATTTTTAAGATTAATAATGAACCTCTGATAATATATACTCGATGTCAATGTCATACATTTTCATATGTAGATATGAAAGGAATATTTAGATATGTTAGGAAGCCGTTTTCATATTATGTTTTGCGATGTATCGATCGTTTAAGAAGATTATATGCAATCACATTTTTAATTTTTTATATATATATATATATATATATATGTGTGTGTGTGTGTGTGTGTGTGTGTGTGTGTGTGTGTGTGTGTGTATGTGTTTGCGTGTGTGTGTGTTCGTGTGTTTGTTCGTGTTTGTACAGAAGAATAACTTTCTCTGTTTACTCTCTTCTTTGTTTATCTTCGGTAAATTTAGCAGAGTGACTTTGATGTTAAATTAAAGTGTCGATTGATATCATCCTAGAAAAGATATTAAAATCTTCAATATCAATGATATCCAACAGCTGCTGTTTCAGGTCATATATCACTAATCATTATTTTTCCCCCTCCAACGGTCAGCAATCTTCGTTATTTGAAAAAATCTGGTTCAAGTCTCAAGTATCTGTCGGTTTATTGACATCTTAGAAAAAAACTTTGTCAAACTCTTGTAATCGACTGGGACTAGATATTGAGTCGTCTACACCGATAGTAAAATTATATTACAAAATAATACACTAAGTTTATCAGTTTTAAAACTTAATCGAGAACATCAAAGGGCTGAAGACTTATCTCTCGTATCAATGCAAAATTACGAAAGTCATTAAAGTACCACTTAAATTATGTCAAAAATAATTTGGCACCTAATGAGAAACGAAATCTCTTCACTCGAGCATTTGTCAGAGGTAAAAAAAATGTTCCATGAGAGGTACATATACAGTTATGTACACTTCATTTAAACTAGTTTTACATGTGAAAAATAAATGTGTGTGACGGGAATTTATCTTGTCCAATTCTATCCAGTCGTGAAATTTATGATGGAAGCAGTACAAAGAAGAAAAGGAAAACAGAAAGAAAAGCGAAAAAAATATAAGTTGTTTTAAATTGCGCAAATATCTTTCTTGTCGATTTCATAATGGTTAATAATAATCCGATTAGTTCAACCGATTATTGAATCGTGAATTCCTAATTTAGTAGCGTGGCATGCAAGAATTATTTTAGTACAGTAAAGTATGAAGAGAAACGCTTGCCTCAGCCGTCAAGAACACTGGAAATGTTAAATGATAATCGTCTATGTGTGCCCACGGTCGTACGTTTCTGAATTTACGCATACTAAGCTGTATAGTTTCTAAGAAAAATTAAGACAAAATGTTTTGAAAAAGTCATATTTGTCATCAAATCAAATGTAAATAAACCATCTTTCTCGCAAACTTCACCGGTTATTTTTTTATTTTTTCGATTTCCGTCACAAAGACACACGCATACACACACACACACGCACGAGCGCACACATACACAACCACAGATGCTATCATGAAGTAAATGAAAACTCCACGATGCTTTCATTAGCTGTATGGTAATTGCTTGGACAGGGCTATATACGTTTCTGAACTGTTTGCCACTCAAGCCTGAAGAGCACAGTCTGCCCTAATATTTATCCATAGCTGGGAGTGGAGAAGTGATGACTTTAGTTTCCTCAATTCGAGACGCTATCCACTATGAAATGAGACAGTGACACCAAATTATTTTTTATTAGCACACATTTCTTTTCGGTGAAATGTCCAGAGAAGTATTCCCATTTTGTTTCAAGGATTACAATGATTCAATCAAAAAAGCGGAGTACTACTAAAACAAATAGTATAGAAGAGTGTCTAATAGGAATGATATGTGTATATCTCGACTTTTGTCTTGAATAGTTTTACTTGTTCGAAAGAGACAAAGTGCTCAATCTCATTAAATTATCAACATTAAAGTATTTGCGCTTTCAGCTGAACTGTTAAAAATACCACCAGATATGAACCGATACATTAGCAGTACGTTTTGACAACATTTGATAGTACGATGAAAACATTCATTTAAATAGCGATAATACTCTCAATATATGTCGGAATCATATAAATATTTTAATACGAACACAAAAATTGTCCTTTCTTCCTATTTTGCAACCTTTTATAACGGGTGTGTTCTGTCATATTCACTTAAATTCTAATCTCTAAAGAAGTTTAAATCTGCCTACAATTTGATACTCAAACTTCATGAAGAAAAATAATCTTCGATCTAAAATTTTTAACGTATTTACCGATTTCTCTTTATGTAACTAGCCGTTGACCTTTTATATGAAATTTGTATGAAATAAGACTGAGTTATTTATTGGATTAATTCTTACATTTTTGAACCAAAACAAAAGCTTCAATTCCTCGTGCCATTTGAAAGAAAGAAAAAAGATCAGTAACGTATAATTTCCCGAAATAATTCAAAGGACGTAGACAAAGTAGAGAGCAAAATAATGTATTTCTTTTCCTTTAATTTACACGAATCTATCTCGCTAGATTTTATATTATCTGTTTCTCTATTTATCTGAATTTTTCTTATGCAAGCACTATAACTTAGGATATAAAAGTACAAGACACTTATATGACTTTGCCAACAAAGAAATATAACATATCTTCGTAAGTTTCAACGAAATGCAGTCTTTGTGGATGGGCCTAAATTGCTGATTCCTTGTTTGCAATGAAACAATGACTATCAATTTGCTTTGCATGGTAATCAATATCACGTCTTTGAGACATAGAAACACAGCTATTTCTCAATGTAGGCTGCTATAAATTGCGTATATGGTTCGTGCTTAGCTGCGGAAATCAGGACATCTTGATTATAATTGATACTGATTCTGTCTGGGGCACGTGTAGTTATTGTTTTATCTTTGGACATCTTCCGAAAGGCGGCAAAAGAGAATAGGTCTTGTCACCAGGCAACAGCATGATTCTTTGGTAATAGAATATGAAGTGGCCTACTTTCAACTGGATATTTGTGACATAAAACTTTATATTTTTGATATACTATGGAAAGAATAAGATTCATTTATTGTTTGAAATGTCATCTAATTATAGTATATAGGAAATAGAATAATGTCTTAAAAAAAAGTTATATGAATAAAATATTAATAAGCGATTCGCTGTGATATCATGTTTACTGAATCATACGAGAACATCATTAATTAATTCTTTCAATGACGTCCGTGTACGAGAAGAGACTAAGCTTAGTCGAGAATTATATTCAGTATCGCCGTTAACTGGAAGCTTCGGATGAAACCTCTCCCAGGAACCTATTTCGCGAAAGGAATCTGCAATACATAACTAATTAGAACTTTGCCCGACTATTGGGAAATATATATGCCCAAACCGTCTCAGATAATCGTATTTCAATGCCCTTAAAATATTACGATCTCGAATGGAAATGTTTTCCGAAAATAAACCTTCATTTTGAAATGACAATTTTCTTCACGTTTTCCTTTGTTTTGCCTTATTTGAAATAATGTAGGCGTCTTACATACGTACACACCCACAGACACAAATATTTTTAAAGTGGGGGTGCCTTAATTATGAAAAAGTAAGAATGTATTCTCATATATTTGTTCACATACACATATGCACGTATATAGATACATACTCATACATACATATATGCATATACATATATATATATATATATATATATTTGTGTATGTGTGACTATGTATCTATATGCGTGCGTAGGTGTATGTGTACAAAATATATATATATATATATATGTATGTATATTTGTGTGTGTTGTGAGTGTGTCGGAGTTATTGCTCTATGAAAGCGTATGTGAGTGAAACCTAAGGTATATGGCTGGAAGTTGGGCAAGCAATTTAATCATGAAAATACATTTTCTCTTTCTCCTTTTCATTTCACATCTCTGTTTTTCGGCTGACATCAAAGTGAATATGAATTGAGAATAGAGACGAAAGCAAATAGATTTCGACATTTCCAATTAAGGACATTCAACCTAAAGAAGGAAATGTGTGATGTGATGCCGTTAATCTCAATTCCTCAAAAGAAATTCTAAACGGACTTTATTAAGTTGTATAACCTTTGGTTATTTTCATTTAGTTGACGACGCTCGACTGATCAATTTCTTAAAGGAAGAATATAATTAATATTAATCTGAGCGAGCTTGGGCCAATATTAAACGCCTACTATTAGAAAGGAGAATGTCTCATGAAAACATTATTAAAAGCAACAAACTTCAATAGCAATTTATCAGATATACAAACAGTTTCATTAAATATAAAACTAATATGCATAATATTGACTCTGACATATCCATATATTAGAGAAATTATTGTTGTTGTAGGACGTAAATAAAGCTAATTCTGTATATAATAGGAAACGTGATTCGTCTGTAAGCATTTACCAAAATAAAAATGTTTATATATTTTTTTTAAAAAATACAATAATATTAACGATATTTTAACGTTTAACTACTGCGAATACTTTAACTTTTAAAAAATATATATATATATATATCGAGACTCTTCGCGAAAGCGAATTGAGTCACTGTCGGTCACTGTGCATGTTTCTAAAAATAAATACGCTAAAATTCACCTTCATACCTACCGACGGCTTAATGGTTAGAATCTCCGACTGATACCAATTCAGTTGGGTTTCGATCCTAGCTAGATGATGAGCTGCGAAACAGTCTGTCTGTGGATGACAGACATATATATATATTGTCATCAACAGACAGACTGTGTCGCTGTATCACAGCTCATCAGTGGATAGACGTCCGGTTACCTATAGCTAGGATCGAAACCCAACTGAATTGGCATAAGTCAGGGATTCTAACACTAGGTCATTAGCTAGATATCTAGATAGATACGAATGTAAAATAGAGAAACGGAGAGAAAAATAGATATCTACGAAAGTTAGATTGATAGGAAAGTAAAATATTATTATATATATAGAGAGAGAAAGTTAGATAGATATATAGATAGAACAACATTTCCTTTTCAAATATTTTTATTCTGGTTGATTGAATTAATGCCCACCATTTTTTCTACTTTTTTTTTTTTACTCTTTGTTAAGTAATTCTAATTTTTCCCGACCTTGTTGCTTATGGGTTTGTTTTTTTTACCACCGATCTTTATATATTTTCATTATTATTTCTCTATTCTTATATTTCCTTATGTTATTCTTTTCCATAAATATTCTGCCATATTTACCACTTCTTCTATTACTATATTTATAACTTGATTCTTCTTAATGTTAAACTAAATTTATACTTATTTTTATGATTATCACTTTTATATTTTAATTGTTTAATATTATATATTCTTGTATTTATAAATATTTATTTTATTTTTATTATCTTAAATATCTATAATGTTTAATGTTATTTATATTTTATATAGTTTTATTGCACATTTTCTTTTCTTTTTCTTTTTGCATCCTTATTTATTTATAAATAGTTATTATTTTTTTTCTCATTTTATCTTTATTTATATAAAGTTACCTTTGTGACGACGTGCTTCGCTTGTCTGTTGTTTACTGCAGCTGTGATAACATCCAAGTTGTGCAGTATCTGCATATACACTCGACTCGTTATGTTCAGAGATTTGCCTCCTTAGCCGTGATCATAATCAAAAAAGAAATAACGACAAATACCTTTCGAGACACTGGTTGTTAAATAGCAAATATACGGACTGTCACTAAACCGCCTCTGTTTACTTTCATCTCGATCGTTTGTTGCTATCTGGTTCCTTCTTCACTGGCCATTGGGAAGCTACAGGTTACCTACCTACTTACTGATTTCTTCTTCTTCTTCTTCTTCTTCTGACTCTCTCTCTTTCTCTCTCTCTCTCTCTCTCTCTCTCTCTCTGCTTATATGTATACTGGCTGGGGCCTGACCACTCTATCCGTCCCATTGGGTTCCGGAAATAGAGACCACCCAATCGGCTTTTTGGGTGCAATTCTTCAAAGGACTACTTTTATGATTATCCAAAATAATTGACAAAATTTTATGTTTGACAAAAGGCGGCCAGGAGAGAGAAATCCTCTAAACTCTTTCACTTAACTGGATTCAAAGATGAACTGAAGATGTATTTCCTAAGAAAATCAGATAATTAATATATGTATATATGTATGTATGTATGTATGTATGCCAAAATAAGATTATGTCTAACATTATACTTATTTTTTGGTTTATTTTGGTACTGATCATCTTCTTCTGTGATACGTGTCCGAACTGGGACTTGGGCAGTAATGGTTCTCAATCACTACCATTATCTTTCTTTTGTATTTACTTTTTCTATACCTCGATATTCAATCATCTATTTTCCCAAACTCCATGGGTTAGTCATTCGCTGTGACGTATAATGATGTAGGTGCGCTTACATCATTATACGCCCCAGAAATTTTAAACACCTCGTTTCGATGTTTATGCTTAACTGTCTTATTTGTTTCTGTTTTCCTCACAACATATTGTTGCTTATATGCTCTGTGTATGGCATTCTCAACATCCTTCTGTAAAGCTATATCTTTGTTGATGAATTTTTTTTGTTTATCTCTGAGGAAATTTTCCGTTTTTCTCTGCAAATTGAACCTTTTCTAAAATGCATCTTAAAATATATATACAGAGAATTGTGCAAAATAATTTTGGCTGTTGGTTTAGTTTTGTATATTTGAACATATTTCAGAAAATATGTGGAAGCCGATCCAATTAACATCGAAATTATTTCAATAGATAGAGCTAAAAAATTTAGTCCCATTTCCCGGATTAAAGTCCGATATATATATTTTTTTAACTGAGATTAATTTAATCGTTTCTCCCCATAATAAAAATCGTAATCAAATTTACACGATATATGATTATGATGTCTTTTCTCGTATAGATGTGATTACTACAATTAATAATTATGTACAAATAGAGGGAATTAAAAAAATAAATTTAATATTTCAGTTTAATATTAGAGATGAACATTTTATACATATCTGTTCATTCTTGGGGTGTGGTATCATTTGTATTACAAAATATCATAGACAGTAGATAAATGCACAATGTGTATCATATTTTTTCATTTAAACCTATTTCAACAATCACCAGTTTAACATTCTAATTCTACATTTCTCAAACAACTTATTATCTTTTTCGAAAGGACTACGTGTTATGAACATTCTTTTTCCTTTTCCTTAAATAGAGCGAAAAAAACAATGAAAATGACAGAGTAGAAAATAAATAAAAGAAAATAAGAAATTAAAATTCATAGAACGTAAGAAATGACCAAAGAAATAGAAAAGATTTCCTTTTTCTTGAAATGGAGGTCATTCTAATAGAATAGACCCAAACGTCTGTAACAAAAAAGTTAAATGCCTTAACTTTAGCACTAAGAATAAAACTTCCTCACCATAAAACATCTCGAGGGCACGATTGCATCAACTGGCCGTGAAAAAATAGACTGAACTCCAAACAAACAAAATACAAATAATAAAATATCTCCTACTCGGCCAAATGGACTGGGGCGGAATACAGCTCTCATATTTGTTTTAGTGAATTGTTTTATGCCTTCTCTCCAGTGTATACTCTTGGCCATATTCCAGATTGTGTTTGTGATAGATATTCCACTGATACCATATGTTTCATTGCGAAAGGCAGAGACAACAAAGAGAAATTCAGAGTTTTATAAGTTATTAGGTATGTAAACACACGCTTACACATAAAAAAGTATTTATTTGTAAAACAAGACATAAGAAACCATATAAAAATTGTATATACCAACACGGATATATTTATTCTGCAAAGTAGTCTGGCGTAAGGTAATTAGCTATGAACAAACGGAATAGAAGGAAAAAATTTCAATCGATAAGAGTGGATAGATTCAGACAGATAGCTATATAGATAGATATACAAATATCATTAACCACATTTGCAAACTGATTGAGAAGGAACAAATATATAATTAGACGTAAGTAAATATATATTTTAATTGCTCAACATTAATATATTTTATATATATATATATATATATATTATATATATATATATATATATATATATATATATATATATATATATATACAAGCTATATTTTTGAATAAAATTTTCAGTATCAGGGACAGAGATTTTGTAAAATATAGAAGCGGACACTCTGATGAATGTAATGTTTGAGATTATTTTTTTTAAGTATTATCTAACGAATGTTGATTTTCACCACCATGTTACATATTTTTTCATTCATTACCTTAATCGTATGTAGTTATTAAATATTCTCTTCCTGGCCATATATATCTCTCACATAAAAGTGTAAATTGTTTAAGAAAGTATTTACCGGGTTGTCTTTCATATTGCTTTCAGATCCAAAAGGTAACTAAGTATAAGAAATTAATACTATAAAATATTTAATCCGTACTAAGAAAGATTTAGGAGTAAATCTGTGGAAAACCACTGAAACACCTATAGAATGGAACCACAACCTAAAAAAAAAGACATAATTACGAATTTATTTAACTATACTGGCAAAAGAAATTTTAACACCTATGGCTATAGTTTTATTCATTTCAGAATATGTTTCTAATAAGAAAATATGGATTATGAAGGCGCATTGCTGGAAAAAGTCAAATATTTTGTAGAGGAATCGACTCAAGCGGCTGAATTTCGCGAAATTCACATTCAATGGACGGCCAACGACTTGTGTAAAATGTTTGGAGTGATGAGTTACACATTTGCATGTTTGAATCGGATGGAAAATCTTCTATCCTAAATATGTCAAAAACATGGCGCAAGCAGGAGGTCCTTGTGTAATGTGTGGGGTGCGTTCAGTAGCTTTGGTATTGGTCCAGTTGTTAAAGTTGGTGAAAAATCGACAGTGTAATCTACATACAGTTGGTTAAGGAACATGTTCTATCATATTTGACTGACCAAATGAAACCCGGGGCTATTTATCAACAGGATAATAGCCCAATTCACAAATTCAAAAGTGTAACGCAATTTTTTGATCATCATAATATAGATGTCATTGAGGGGCCTCCACAGAGTCCAGATCTTCTATTTGTATATTGTATATTTGTCCCATTTTTTCTATTTGTATATTGTATATTTGTCCCATGTCCTTTGTACAGACATGTGAAACTATATATTACTAAGTATAAAAAAAAGTAAAATAAAATAAACTTTACTAAATCAGAGAAATGAATTAGCTATTTTTACCGTAATTGTCATAAATTTTACATAAATAATATTTTAATATAAACATTTTAACAATCGTAATATACATACGTATACTCGATATGTAAAAATAATTTTACTTATTGAAAGTAATTCTAATACATTTACTTCTTTTAAAAAAGAAATATAGTCTATTAAAACTAACAGTGAAAATATTTTAATGTATTTAAAATTGTAGTTAAATAAAAAGAAATTCTAACCTAAACATCTTTTAAAATTGTAATTAAATAAAACGTATTCTAACCTATAGATCTCCCTCTAAGTACTACAAGCACTTAAAGGAATCAAATAAAACACCTACAGTAAAATGAATTTAATATGAAAAGCTAGAAGATGTAAGCCATTGAATGACCCATGTCCGTTGTACTTACATGAGAAGAAAGATATTACTAGGTTTATATAAAAAATAAAAGTTTACTAAATCAGTGAAATCAATTAGCTATTTTGGCATCATTGTCATAAAGTTTACTTAAATAATATTTAAATATAAAAAAAAACAATTGTTACCTAATAATATACATACTTATAGTTGATGTGAAAATAACTCTACATACTGTAAGGGATTCTAATACATTTACTTGTTCTTAGAAGAAATATAGTATATTAAAAATTAAAAGTGAAAATATTTTTTAAATTGTAGTTAAATAAAACATATTTTAACCTAAACAACCCCACAAAAAATCTTTAAATATACAAATAGAAAAAATGGCGTAAGAATTTTTGCCGTTAACAATAAAATTTTTTTAAAAATCCAGACGACATGCATTTAACGGATGTCAGATTTCATTGAAGACTACATCCCTACCCGCTACCAAAACGTAACTAATAGCTGATACATCAAAATACAGACATGATGACCACGCAAACACCCCTTGTCTGGTTGAAATGAATTTCTCTATATCCTTGGAAACGTGAATTATGATTTTGCTGTCTTTAAAACCCAGTAATTTTATAAGTTACTCCAAAATTCGCTTGAGGATGAAATGGAACTAATGTCTTTAATTTAATTACAAAATTAAATTCGGACCTTCCATTTCTGAAACATGGTTAGAACTGTGTAGCAGAAAAAACATATTTTAAATCAATTAATTTATAATATTAATGCTCTGTATATTTACATTGAGCACTATTTTGTAAAAATAAAAATATCTATAAGAACACCGGATTATATATCTTACTGTTCTTTCCTTTTATATATATATATATATATATATATATATATATATATATATATATATATATATATATATATATATAGGAGAAATTGAAAGAAGTGGAATCAAAAAGCTCTGCACGCAAAATATCTTTTACAAATATTAATTAAGCAAAAAGCTCTATACTTCATAAAGAGATATGGGAAACTAAAAACAAAAGACAAATCACACTAAAAATATGAAAAATAATAAAAAAAAGAATCAGCCTAAAAGAATAAATCTCCAAACTGTAAACTTTGTCTGGAGGAGAAACTAGTTACAATTAAATTCCCAGACCAACACGGATTACTAAATAAACTATCAGAACTTATCTCAAAACGCAGAAAAAAAACAATTTTTACTACGTTTCTTAAAATTCGAAATCTAAGAACGAATACAAAAATTACAGAAATAATTAATTAATTAAATAACGTAAAAACAAATAAAATAAATAAATAATTTAAATCAATGAATAAGTAAACAAATAAGTAAATAATAAACAAATACACGCATAAACACATGTTAATACAACATTAACTAATAAATCAATCAATTGTATATAATGAGTTAATTATATAACCGACAACATAATAAGATAGTAAGAAATAACTGCATTTGCTTCCATGGTAATTTCTACTAAATAGAATTTGTTCTTGTTTTTTTTTAAGCGTTTCACCCCGAGTAAGGCGAGAAGCCACTAGGACGCAAGGGGTTACAGAAAATTTGGAGCAAGATCAGATAGGAGTGATAGAG
This sequence comes from Acanthosepion pharaonis, assembly GCA_903632075.3. Lineage (NCBI taxonomy): Eukaryota > Metazoa > Mollusca > Cephalopoda > Sepiida > Sepiidae > Acanthosepion > Acanthosepion pharaonis. The sequence continues at coordinate 2,456,638 of CAHIKZ030002112.1, forward strand.
GAAAAGATGAGGAGATAGTGGATAAATCAATGCACCTGGAGATGTCGATTGACATTACATTTGAATAGTTGGAGATTATAGCTCTCAGGAAAACTGGAATAGGGGGAGGGAGTTCCACAGGTGAGAGGTTCGAGACATGAAGCTGTTGGAGTAGAAGAGACGGCTACATTTAGGAGTTTCGGCAGTGAAAGGGTGAGAGCGGGGTGCCAGCCTCGTAGTCGCTTGAACTCATGAAGTCTGGGAACCAGCGAATGCAGCTCCTCGGAGCAATTGCCATGAAAGTATTTGTAAAAAAGACAGAGAGAGGCGACGGCGCGTCTGTGAGAGAGTGACTGTAGACGAGATGCCAAAACACGGCCAATTATATTTCATATCCACCTCTGGAGCCTATCAAGAACCCCGAGGCAAACAGAAGGGGCTCCAGACCATATATGTCAGCAATACTCCATGCAAGGGCGAATTGTTGATTTGTAGATCTGGAGGATAGATTCCGGGGAGAAAAATTTCCTGCTGCGGCACAGGGAGCCAACTTTCCTTGCAGTAGACGAAGTAATTGACTCAATGTATTTGTTCCATCTCAGGCCAGCAGTCCACGTGAAACCGAGCAGCCGCAGAGAGGTGTTCTTGAGAAATTGAGCGTCAGAAATTTCTAATGGAGGGCAGGAAAGGATCTCTGTGGTGATTAATAGAGAGCAGTTTTGTTTTTGAGACATTAAAGTTGACCAGCCAATTCATGCCCCAGTTCACAACCGATTGGAGGTCTTTTTCGAAACGCACGGCTAGATTAGTTTTGTCAGTGACACTAGATTTGTTTTTGAGGCCGGAGTAAATTGTCATACGCGTAGATTCCAACTTGGGAATTTATGGCGTCAGGAAGGTCATTTATGTAGATAAGGAATAGAGTGGGGCCTAGGGTGGAGCCTTGAGGAACAACTGCGTTCGTGGGATGGGAACTCGAGAAGAATCCGTTGAGAACGACCTTCAATTCACAGTTTGACAGGAATGATTGTATTAGGCCAACAATCGATCCGTAAGAGGGGTAGGAGACTGATAGGACGGTAGTTAGAAGGGTCAGAGGGGTCGCCAGAGTTCTTGAAGACAGGAGCAATCGAAGAGGATTTCCAGCAGTCAAGAAAACAAGATTCCTTGAGGCAGTAGTTATATAGTTTAGAGAGGGTGGGCGCCAGTTCAGGCGCGCATTTCTTCAAGACAATGGCTTGTATCTCCACCACTAGCCCTGATGGGGTCTAAATAGATAATTCCCAATACCAAAGACGGGGTTATGTGTAACTCACTCAATAGGGCTTCAGTTCTAAGAGGGAAGTCAGGTATGGGTACACCGGAAGAGACGAGCGTTGAGTTGAATGAAAATTTCCGAGCAAAGCATTCAGCCTTGTCGGCAGAGGAGGTCAGGACTTCGAACTGGTTGAACAATGGAGGTATAGAGGGTTTTCAATTGTTCTTGCAGAGACGCCAATAATCTTTAGAGCCAAATTTGCGCGATGCAATACGCTCCTTTATCCGAGCAGCAAATAGTGACTTAGCATCGTTGAGAAAACGCTTACACTCGTTACGGTCGGCGGCAAAGAGACGTCTATTGCAGTCCGACATGTCGCAACGAAATAGGTGAAAGAATTGGTTCCTATGGGCGATGGCGGCTGAGCAAGCCACGGAGAACCAGGGGAGGAGCGCGACTTGACCATATATTTTCATGAGGGGATGAAAGCGTTGATTCTAGCTTTAACCCAGGATGAGACCTCAGAAGCACATTCTTGAACGGGGAGCGTAAAGACAACATCCCAGGGGACATCGCGGAGGAAATCACGGAACGAGTCCCAATTAGCTCGTTGATAGTAGAACGAAGTTCTAGTGGTAGGAGGTTCTTTGCAGGGGCTGGAGCTGAATGAGATGTTAACAGATTCTACCGCATGATCAGAGTTACCAAGAGGGCAGAGTTGCGTGGCGCTACAGGACTCGGGGATGTAGGTAAAACACAGATCGAGAAGAGAGGCTTTACCTTCCCGGTTTAAGACAAAACGAGTGGGGAAGCTAACTGCGTGAGGAATTGAGAGACTGAAAAATTGAGCGTTTGAATGCCTGCGTGGTCAGTAGTAGCATTCTTAAGCCACATGGTATGATGGGCGTTAAAGTCGCCAAACACAAATATGTCAGCGAACGGGTAGAGGGAGGGATCCTTGTCTATGCTGTCCGAAATGCTATCGAGTATCCCACAGTCTTGAGAGGATGGAGAGCGATAAAGGAAGAAGAGATAGCTTACTGCATTGAAAAGAGATAGTCGGAGACACATGTACGACTGGTCTGGTGATTCGAGAGACAACTCTGGCTAGAGGGAGATGGTCATTGACGTAGACACCAAGGCAGTGCATGTGGGTTAGAGAGTCTTTTCTGAGGAGAGGAAGGTAGCCTGGGATCGACAGATCAGTGGAGGGGATAGACGAGACAAGGTTGGTCTCACAGAGTGCCAGTATATCCGGGCAGTTTGCAGTGAGGAAAGATTCCATACTGCAGAAGTTTGTTCTAATGCCACGGATATTGGAGAACGAAATGTTGAGGGGTTTAGGTGATTTTTGAGTGGCTGCTTTAGGATTACTTTTTCGGTCTTTGTAAGTCATGTGGAATTTTGGTTGGAAGATGAAAGGGCCGGAAGTAAAAGAAGCAGACAGTTATCGACCGTGTCGTGGGCAGAGATGAGTTGGCATAGCCTGCATCATAATGTGGCCTCAGGGTTGCCCACCGGAGGTGAATGCAGGGACAGCTTTCCATGCGCGACATGGCACTACAAACACCCCGGTATTATACAACAGTTGATCAGAGCGGCCGCTCAAGACGCTACGCAAGAGTTAGGGCTCCTACAAGTCGGAAACAGCATCCAGAGAACTGTCAACCGTGTACCCTCAGAATGAAGAGTTAATGCCACAGACTGCACACATCACGGAAGAAACAGAGCTGCACTAATACAGAGGCCAGAGAGAGAGAGAGTACCGGGAACCCCTTTCTAAATGAGGAACAAGGTGTAAGCCTCTACTCATGTCTAAGAGAAGCGGGAGGAGTGTTGACCGGGCGGTAGGAAAGCCTACCTACTTCTATTACATATAACACATACAAGAATGACAAAAACAAAGGGAAGGATAAGAGGGGGAGGTAATTGGCAAAGAGTCCAGGCTGACGCTTGGATTTTACCTTTTCACAACACTAAGTTCTAACTTAGTATAAGTCGCATTGTCTATTCTAAAAAGAAATTGAAGAAAATAAGGTTATCCAGATTTATTGCTATGTCATAATAATTGCCCCAACATACGTGGCAGCGAGTGTTTCTTCCTCATGATAACAAGTGTATATACGGCTTACGTTAATTTCAAGCATCGACCTGGTGGAGGTGTGGGGGGGGGTGAATCAACGGCCAATCCTCCGCCCTCACCAAATAGTGGGTTTGGGAGACATGCTTTCAATAAAATTAAGAACAACAGGAGAAAGAAACAACGAAAACAATTCCATGTTCAGACATTTTAACAAGCAAGAAGATTCGGCCAACGAGATCATGAGAATACTTACGAGATCATGAGAATACTTACGAGACACTTTCGCATCTAGCCAAAGGCATTCAATTTTTCTTTTTTTCGATTTTTCTTTCGAACCGAGATTTCTAACTAAACCATCAAATAGATTGGAATGATTAGGACAAAAATGTATTACTATGGTCAAACACACTGACGAGTGGGGGGAGAGGAAAATATAAATAAATGAATGAATAAATAAAATAAAATAAAATGTAAAGTTTAAAAAAATAAAGAATTAAAAAATAGAGAAAAATGAAAATGAGTTTTCGGTAGAGCGAAATTATACTCACACTGGGCAGCAAGTGTTTGTCCGCTTTCTTCCTCATGATAACAAGTGAATGTACGGTTTAGCTTAATCCAAGCATCGAGCTAGTAGTGACGGGGAATCAACGGCCAATCCACCGCCCTCACCAAATAGTGAGCTTGGGAGGCATGCTTTCAATAAAATTGAGAACACTAGGAGAAAGAAACGGCGAAAACAATTCCATGTTCAGACATTTTACCAAGCAAGATTATAGATTAATTTGAAATAGAACCGGTAGGATCCATACTATAACCGTTAAGATGGTACACAGTAGTCCTTCTATCCGTAATGTAATATTGACCAGCATATATAAATAGTTGAGACAAAATACATGGCTTAAATATTACATGTAAGCACGGGAATACTACTTGTAAAACAATAAAAAGACTTCATAATACAAAACAAAATACTAAGCTACAAATTGAAGGAGGACATGACGCTCTCACCTGTAATAATTGTCACAAAAATATTTATTAAAGATCTGAAGGAATTTAAATAAAAGGATTTTAAGAAAAAAAAAGTGTTTGAAAATATTATAACTTCTTCGTTTACATTGTTTTTATTTTCTTTCTTTTGCAGATTATAAAACATCACTTGTTTAATTAAATAGCTACGGATGTTGTACAGCAACGAGTAAAAGTCATTGAGCTATTTTTTGTTTTGTTTTTTTTTCAATTATTCAAACTCAGAAACAATACCGGCAACATTTTAATGTCTGCCTATCACCTAACGATAACATGATTTGGAACCTCATCACTAAGTTTGAAACAAGTGGATCAGTCAGCGATCTGAAGAGAAGAGATCCTAAGCGCTCAGTACGCACTGACGTATGGGTGGAAGCTGTACAGTTGAGTGTCCTTAAGGATCCATCAGTTTCAACCCGTCGTAGCTTTGTTCAACTAGGCATAGCCAGAAATTCTCTTCCAAAGATTCTGAGACTGGATTTGAAAATCTTTCAAATGGTCTAAACTTTACTACCTAAGATACGCATGTGATTTTAAAAGTTATTATTGTTTTATTTTATTCACTATTTCAATGGCCACTCTGTATAAATTTGGACATTGAACTCAACACACAGAGTCGACAATCTCACAAATCGTGAGAAAAATATCTTCACATTCGTATATAATGTCAACGATGAATATGTCAATTTTTAAAATGCTATTACATACGTGTTTCTGAGGATTACGATGCTAGTAGGTAAATATTTGTTATGAATGCAAATATATCTGAAACAGTGTAATAACAGGACATTTCTTTCAGTCATGGAAATCAGAAAACTTTCGTGGAGCTGATTGAAAACGATATTTTCATTCTTGCAACCAGACACAACCATTTATAGCTGTTGTCATCTTCTGGTCAGGTCCAATTATAGCAAATACATGGCAATAGAAATTCTATTCAGTGGATCAAAGTTGTTTTCCAGGTTAACTGTTAGATAATTGTAGATAGAATTACAACGGGAGGAGACATGCGCAGTATGTCTGGTAATAAGAGCATAGCTTGTAAAATGACATTCAAATAAGATTTATGGCTTAACGAAGAAAATACTTGTTAGAAAAGTATCGATTTGAAGTAAGAAGTATTCATTCATTTTAGTTTCATTTCTGTAGACATTCATAAATTATTCAAATATTATATCAGGTCACAAATTGTGTATATCAAATCATTTTACATTAAGATATTTGATTAATTCCTAATATAGATTTTGTATATTTCACAAAACTGAATGAAATAGTCAGGCAAAGACAGACCAATAATATTTTTAGATAACGACTGAATTTCGTTTTGTGCTAAGGGCTGAGAAAATAATGAGGGATATTTTCATTTTTAATATAATATAGAAGACTGTAGAAACAACTGACACATGAGGAATTTAAAATAATATATATATATATATATTTAAGTTACGAAGAAGTTGGTAAACCGAATGGGTAATTCCAAGGAGGATGAAATCCTGAGGGCTCAATGTAAATCCAGAGCTAATATTTAATGAAAAAACAGACCACTTTAAGGTACCATTACAATAATTTATTTCACCAAAATCGTTTTTGAAGAACTCCGGATCATCAGGTAACACTTCCAACAAAGAAATGAAAGGAAAAATGGGATTAGAAATTGATGGGTAGTGTAATTTTTGTAATTTAACAGGGAGAGTGATAGTTGTAGTTAACGAGACAAGGTAGAGTATAGAGAGGGGTGAATTTCATATTTCTCTTATGTATGTATGTATGTATGTATGTATGTATGTATGTGTTTGTGTGTGTGTCTGTGTGTAATTTCCATAAAATAAATGCGCCAATAAGCAAGAAAGGATTACTGAATAAACTGAATGACTGTAAAACGTAGACGACATTGTAGTATGGACTGACTATTGGGATATGTATGATCGGTAACGATAGAACGTTGGATTGAAGGGGTTAACATTGTAATTCAAATCGTTAGTTAATAATTTACTTGATTTTTTTTCTTCAAATGATCATTTAATTCTGCTAGTATATCTTCTGACATGTGTTACTAGAATGGTGAAAATAAATCATTTGAGAGATCAATATGGCTGGGTTCGAGAGAAGCAAGTTATTTTACGTTTACTCAAACCATTAAACTAGAATTCGTGCAGTGAGGTCCAGCGCATTGTCTTTCTGAGGACACCGCTACAATTGTACAAGTCACTTGCTATGAGGCATTATATCAGGTATTCAACGAAATCAATGCAGGTGGTAGGAGGCAAATATGTTGTAAATAATTAACCGACCCTGTGTTTGCAAGCTGAAAATTCTGCAAACTATCACATTGCATTCATGTTTTCTTCCCAGGAGTACATTCTAACACAAGCAGCTCCCGATGTTATCGATGTAGGTGTGTATATGTACACAGCCATTACTCGTATTTGCTTTAAAATCCTTCGTTCTTTCTACTACTGATAAGACTTATCAGCCCACACGCTTTTCTGGTCAACACAAAGAAACATGAGGTTACCACAAGATGTAAAGTTTATTGAATACTCTTATTAAATTTATGGCCTTAAATATTTGCGCTATATCAATGCAATGAAATGTATCCTCCTCTCTACAAATGTTGTTTCTACACATGAAAATGCAGTATTCGTGATACGCTGATAGATCTCTCCTTTCGCAATATGTGTATGTCTTAACTGTCAGTAGATATGAAGTTTATATTATTAATCCCATATGTGTGTGCGTTTCTACATACACACGCAGTCATATATATATATATATATATATATATATATATATATATATATATATATATATATATATATATATATATATATATATATATATATATATATATATATATATATATATATATATATATATATATATATATATATATATATATATATATATATATATATATATATATATATACAATATATATATACAATGTAGTATATATTTATATATATATATGTGGATGTGCGACATATTATTGCGATTACCCCAACTTGCTATGCCAAGACGTCCGCTAAGTGACACTATTTCAGGATTATAAAAGCTACATAGCTGCCTCTTCCTATTTTTTATGATGAATTCGTTAGAAAACTGTCCATTCTTACCTTCTATGGGACATAGTCACCCTGTCATGTTTTGCTTCAGACACGCTATTTTTTCTAAGTTTTATATACCTTTTTTCAGTAATGTACAGAAAAGAATAAGTTCTCTTTTTTTTGTGAAGCATTTATTGGTTGTATAAAAATATATGAAAATATCTCCGTCTTGAAATTACTTTTCTACATGCGAAAATTTTGGTTGTCACTGAGTTCATTTGAGCCAGCAGTATCCTGATATGACGACATCATTTTTCCAACAAAGATAAAACTCTCACGTATTAGACACAATATATAGATAAATGCAAACATGAACCTTCGTGGCCTTTTTCAGACCACTAATCAATGAAGAATAAAATGACTAGTGTACATCAATTTCCCTGGCAACCGGGCCACTTATACACAAAATTAAACTGCCAACAAATTGCTGACAAGTTACATAGTATGAAGGCAAACGCATGTCAAATTTACAAGAGAGAACTACAATTCAATGAACTTCCTTTAAAAATTCAGCAAGTGCCGAGAATGATTACAGACGAGCACGACTACTACTTAATTGCTTTTGATTCATTCGGCAGGTAAGTTATGTTTCTCTTCATTATTTTGGCAGTGATATAACCTTTCTTATATTTCTCCAATTCACAGTTACGTCTAATATTTTCACTCTTCTCTACAACTGCTGATATCAAAAACGTTAAGCTACCGTTTTGTTTTCATTCTACCATCGGTAGTCATATTAGTATTAAATAACAAATATCCTCCTTCACTCATTGAAAAACTAACAAAGATATCGGATTAGATTTACCAACCCAGAAGAAAATTATTAAAATCAGGCTAAAATAAACCTAAAACATTTTTCAATAAACGCGTCGCTGTAATATATTTCACGAGAGACACTTGAAGACGTATATCATATATAGCATTTTCATACAGGAAAAAACGCGACTTGACTTTGTGGGGATTTTCATTACACACAAAGAAAAATTATCCGTATTTCTTTCTGAAAAACTTGGAAACAACAATAACAATATAAAGTTATCAATTTCTAAAACGTTGTTCATTTTAATCAGAATAATGGTCCAAATTCAGAAATTAACGTTACGTGGACAACACAAACAGATATGCCACAGAAAAAGATAGGTACGACACAAAGAAGTCAAGTTTAAACTCTTTTCAGCACACAACAAAATTAACCCACAGTACAGGCTCTTACAGACTTGATACAAATAGTTTGATGCCATTTAATACAAGTACCGCTGACGTAATGACGCTTCATTTATAAATAAGATAGATTGATAATTTTGCAAGATCGATTAATGTCATCAGAGAAAAACAGAATCTCCGATAAATCTATAACCAAATCAAATATTTTAAAACGTTGTAATATACTCCGACATTCTGTATCAATTTCAGCAATGTTCAACTCACAAATCATCGTACAAGATGTTACATTAGTATTTCAAATCAACCAAGAATTTCCAAACAGACAGAAAACACTGCTGGACTCTAAAAGAACTCCCAACGCGATAAATTCACTATCACAATATTCTTCAGAACGTGCTATAATCTGTCACAAACGAAAATTGAGCAGGACATAAATAATCCAGTAATTCGAAAAATTAGTTTTTTTCTCGTCATAGCAATCACTCATATCTCCATTATATCATTCAGGTTTCAGGCTACAAATAACAGAACAAATTCAAACAACGGCACTAAATTGGCCAAATGCATTTTGCCAATCTGCGGAGAGTATAGTGGGTATTATCTCTACTTGCCTTGCTAATAGAAAAAAAAAAACAGTTCGTACCGTTTCAACAGTATAAAAGAAAGGACATATTTATTTCTTCCTCTTTAACTTCTAAGATGCTTTATATCCAAAATTAAATTAATTCCTTTTCTGCGTTTATCTATACATCAAAATATCTTGATTTTATCTGCTTTTAGCGGAAACAAATGTATCCGCAACACACGATATATATATATATACATACATACATACATACATACATACACACACACACATTAAGAATTGGACAAAGTCCGACAATTTATTAAATACATTTTTATATTTAACATTCTTTTTATAGATACAAGTATGTTACAAAATGCTCTGTTTATAAAAAACAGTATTAAATAACATTTACCGGCCTGAATGTCCGAGAAATTTTCATAGAAAGTATTCGTCCTTTGACAGGATTCGAACCTGCATCCTATACGGAACCGTCATTTACGCTGACGTGCCTAAACCGACTCGGCCACAAAAGAGCGTTCGGTAAGCAAGGTCGAATTTGCTGCTTAGAAACTTCAATCTTCCATGAATCTCGTACATTCATGTATGACGTCATTTGTTTAAATTTAATACGCCATGAGCAGTTATGAATGTACGAGATTCATGGAAGATTGAAGTTTCTAAGCAGTAAATTCGACCTTGCCTACCGAACACTCCTTTGTGTCCGAGTCGGTTAAGGCACGTCAGCGTAAATGACAGTTCCTTATAGGATGCAGGTTCGAATCATGTCAAAGGACGAATATTTTCTATGAAAATTTCTCGGACATTCATTTAATTTATTACTGTTTATTATAAACAGAGCATTTATAAATAGTTGTATCTATAAAAAATATTAAATATAAAATGTCATATATATATATCAACGAAATATGGTCCTGGTGTGCTTCTTATAATGTATAGATTTATTATTTTAATAGTCAGATTAATAAAATTTGAGGAATAAAATACCAATAAAATGATAACTTTTATATCGACATACGGCAAAATCAGTCTACAAAACCATAGGAAACGCCTCACCAATTTTCGTAACATCATCAAATTCACAATGGAAGATGCCACCACTTCCATTCCGTTTTCGGGGTGGTCGCCCCGGCCGTTTCCATGGTGATTAATGTTGCGAATGAACATGCTTATAAAGATGCGTAAACTTCAAGACTGGTTATTCCTAAATTTTCGCTTGAGGATGAAATAGGGCTTGATACTTTAACTCAATTTAATTTTTAATAATTATATTGAGGTTTTCGGCTCTCGTTTTTGAGACATGAGAACACTTATGTAGAGAAGGAATCATATTTTTTTAAATAATTATATATATATATATATATATATATATATATATATATATATATATATATATATATAATTAGTTGGATTGATGTGAGTTTGTGACCCTGGGTTTCACGCTAATTGCGATCGTCAGACAAACTGATTCATTTTTAAATTTTGGATTTATATACGGTTTCCTATATCGGTGTTTTTATGGTAGTGGCAGGAGAAATTCTCGTCGGAATGCCCCTCATACTTACACAAACATACATGCATGCACGTGCACTCATTGACATAAGCAGACATATATATATATATATATATATATATATATATATAATATATATATATATATTGATTCAAGTTCATAAATACTTAAAATATAGAATTACCCGGCGTTGCCCGGTGATATAACAATAAGATAGATCAAGTATCCACCATCATAAAGACTGAAAAATAAAATTGACAAAGATTATTGTTTAAGGTTGATGGACACGCATGTCTTAATTCTTTTTTTTTCTTTTTTTTTTTACAAATTGGTCAAACCCAAATTCAAACAAAAACATTGTTTTCAATCGTTATGAGTCTATCGATTGCTGAATAGAATTTTATTATAAATAATTGTCTTGTAAATGAAATTTCTAAAGCATTCTGAATGTAAAAATGAAGAAAAAAAATGTGCAAGACAATAAGAAACACTACCAGCCAAAAGAAAGTGAAGTTTTGTTGAAATCGGTTGAAAAATGTAGGTAGCCTTTCTATGTAATCTTTTACAATTTATGATTTTTACTTATTGAATACAGTAAAAACAATTGCATATTTTGCTTGTGGTGATTCATAATTAGAATTCTGATTTGAATATATTTTCCACTCGTTGTTTCTCATACAAAAAATATTAACTTTATTTGGAGATATTAATTTATTACAAGTACTGTGTTCTTTCCTTAATAATTATCATCTTCGAAATATTGTTGTTTTTTGTGTATCAGATTTCTTACGTCGGCATTTTTAAATTATTTCTTAATACTTTCTTTTTAATATTGAATTAATTTCAAATAGAACCAATGCCTTATTGATCTGCCTTGTAACAAATTGCAAAGGGAATTGTAAAAACGGCCCTAAAGTACGTGGAATTATCTTTCCCTAAAGATAAAGAATTATCCGATGTTTGTATTCGTACAATCAGTAGAGATCGTTAGATTATTGTTTAGGTTGACGGACACGCATATCTTAGTTTTTTGGTTTTTTTTGACGAATTGATCAAACTCAAACAAAAACATTGTTTTCAATATCGTTATGATGAGTCTCCGATTGAATAGAATTAGAATTTTATTATAAACAATTGTCTTGTAAATGGAAATTTTAAAGCATTCTGAATGTAAATAAAGGAAAAAAGTGTGCAAGACAATAAGAAATACTACCTGCCCACCAAAAATGTGGATGTTTGTTTTATCGGCTGAAAAATGTAAGAAATCCGATCCCATATATAAAGAACACACACACACACACACACACACACACACACACACACACACACACACAAACAAACAAACAAACAAAATCTGGGTTTTTTAACCTAAGTAACTCCACGGAATCGCTAAAATATAGAGCATAGTCTGATGAAAAAGACGCCAAAGTTTATGAAAACAAAATTTTGTAGTCAAAATGCTTATGTTTTTATGAAGAGGATAGACTAAATATTTTTTAATTATTTTTTAAAATTTTTCCATCTTTTAGAATATTCTAAATTTTGATTTAAAAACCTTGTTTCTCTTTGTCGCAACAAGGTATTAAATAACATAGATAATTTTAGAGCGTTTTTTTTTGTATTTACACATTAATTTGGAAAATCTTGCAAAAATAAAAATAATTGTAAGATGTTAATAAAACTTTCAGAAACTATTCACAGATGATCGAAATTATTATAAATATGTTTTTTTTATTAAAGTCATGGCAGAATTTTTTTTTTATATTTATTAACACCCCCATAACTAATTTTATGAAAAACTCTAGAAATTCGAGACCATCGGTTTTAGTGATTACAATAGTTAAAAGCACAAGGCTTTGAAGAATGCAAATCATATTTTTTTTGGGGGGGACAACGTCTGAAAATCAGCTATGAATTGTAACATACAAAACTCAATAAAACAAATATATTATCTAGTTTCAAATGCTTTTATTTATTTTAATTTATTTTTATGAATATGGACAATATTTTCTGAAAGCAAAAAAATTTTCAATGAAAATTGAATTTTTAATATAATTATTTATTATTTCTTTAATTTTAAAAAGATTTTTAAAAATTTTAAAAATATTTTAATATTAGTTAAAAGCAACATCAACCTTTCAAAATGTCCGTGTGAGATTGTCATTGTCTAGCGCTTTGAAAATTGTATAATTTGGACCAATCAGATTAGCCATGGTAATTAAGAAATGTAATTTTTATGTTTATAGTCGGGCAGTAATTATCAAGTACGGAAGACCAACCAGAATACAATTTAGTTGCATTATTTGAGTTCAGCATTGTTCTCCGCTGTTAAGCCACTTACTTTTGCGAAACAGGTATGGAGAAGTTAATTTGAGTTTTCAATTTCAACTGAGAAGGGTACCTACAAGTAACAGTATCATCTTATGAAATATAACTACTGCTAAACTTTAATTTATATGACCTTATTTTTATATTAATCTCAGTTATGACATTTTTCCATAAATGAAATAATTAAATTAATAATAAAATGAATGGAAATACAAATAACACAGTAAAATGTAATAAATGTACATAAAATTATAGTATTTTATGTACACTTCTGATAAAATTTCATAAGAAAAGTACCTAAATTAATTAGATACCTTTTTCTTATGAAATTTAATCTCACTATTAACAGTCTTACTTTTTAATTTCTTTATATTTTCCATAAAGCATCGTAAACCTAAAAATGAAAGCTAAGTACAAAAAAAAAAAATAAAAACTTAGAGCTCTGAAAGTTTTCCTTAAAAGTAACGAGGTAAATAATTTGTTCACTTAAATAATTTCACTTCCTTCCATCCGTAGAAAGAATTATTCTCCCGTAAGTTATCTAAACGTCATAAATGTGCCTTTCGTCAATCGTCAAGCGACGCGAAAGTTTATGACCTGCTTTGTTTTATTTTCAAATTACATTTTTTCGGCGCAGAAGCTAAGTTAAGCTTGGTTCAAAATATTTTAAATAAACAGTATAATTTCTGTTTTTATTAAAATCAGTTTTGAAAAAATGATAATTGATTTTTAAAAGAATATCAAAATCAGATTTTAATCTTTTTTATCAAATCGAAAACAATGATTGAAAATGATTGATTATCTGTCCTATTTTTTTACCCAAAAAAAAGAACAATATTTTTAACGAAAATTTCAGACGTGCTAGGAACGATTAAAAAATGTAAAAAAATAACCCAATAATACTTTGATCTTTCCTCTTTAATAATATGAACATTAGACGATAAAATTTTGTTTTCGTGATGTTCGGCGTCTTTTTCATCATGCTATGCTCTTTTGTTTACATTTTCGTGGGTGAGTTGTCCCCCTTTCATTCTCACGATGTTTCTTAATCGTGTTTTCACATTGATTTTGTTAAAAAAACAACTGTGTTTTTCCCATTTTCGGCCCCGTTAGAACCACCAAAAGGTAATTTTATGTAGTCCTGTGAAGTTTGTTGAAATCGGCTAAAAAATGTAGGAAATTCGATCCAATATATAAACGTTACAGACACACACACACAATCTGCGTTTTATAATAAGTAAGTTAAGGACACTACCTTAGCTACTCGAGTTTCTCTATATAATCGGGGTGGGGGGGTCATCAGGGGTCAGGTTCTAATATTGCAATTTCAAATGGCATCATCCGCAGCATTCAATTTAAATATAGAACTGGAGACTTTTTTTTAATTATAAGAAAAATTGCAATATATCCTCTGATTATCGTGAGAAACATGGTATGCAAATCTAGTGTTTTATATATTAAATATATGCGTGTGTCTGTGAGCATTTTCCCGTATCTGTGTTTTTATAACATTATTGCCACACAAAGTAATAAAAATTTAATAGCTAAAACAATATGAAAGCATTAATTATTTACAAATCGATTTTTTTTAGGTTTGGCATATGTAGCAGAGCAGATATATGTGTTTTAACAAATATCTAAACGAGACAGTATGCTTTAAAGGAAAATAAAATCTGACGTTTATGGGGAAACTCTTTCTTTGCCTAAGGAGTCAAAGCAACCCGCTTGAGACAAAAGTAAAAACCTGCAGATATGGAGGGCACATATTTTTATTTCATTTTCTTGAATAAGCATTCCTTTAGACAGATTAAATTGTTTAAAATAAATAGAGCGTCTACTTAAATAAGGGTACCCAATAAAAGTAACAGGGGAATAATTATTATTGATTTCCCTAAAGTAAATTATTAAATCCCGAGTAAAAATTTAAAATTTAAGTTAAATTTTTTCTCATTATAAAATCATTTTCTTATTTTTCTTCCTCGTAATATTTATTTAACGGAAATTCAATTAAATTTTATCCGTGGTACAAATTGATTTTAGGTGATGGTTATCAATCTCACTAGAATTCCTAAATATGATTTATATAGAAAAAGTGACAAAAACAACAATAGTTACCATTTCAAATTTCATATCTGAATATAAAAGAAATAAAGTGTTAAAACATTGTAGTTTCAAATTTTACAAAAATTTGTGATTAGTTTTAATGCTTTAATCCACATTATAGTTTTTCATTAATTTCAACTGTAAATCTTTCTCTTGCGAATACTAAAATTATGAAGCGGTTTTATCATTTGTTATGTGAATAGAAAATCTGGCTTCACAAAATGTTAAGTACAGAAGTTATCTGTTTGAATATGTTGATATTTGTCAGTGAATAAACGCATCTAAACTGTGGCAAGTAACAAAGTTTATTTTGAATTCTTACAAAATTTAATCACCTTCCCAAGCGTATAAGCATATAAGTGCACTCTTTTTTTAACTATTAATCTCAGGAGGGAAATATATATAGTGTATTTTTCCCCACCCGATTTTCGACTTGTCAGCACATAATAATTCAGTTCTGAGGCGCAGAACTAACGATATACATATATATATATATATATATATATGTGTGTGTGTGTGTGTGTGTGTGTGTGTGTGTGTGTGTGTGTGTGTGTGTGTGTGTGTGTGTGTGTGTGTATGACAACTGTAATAGTTTCGAATATATTTTATAATTAATTTTCTACATATTTATTTTGTGGACACCTATTTCCACGCGATGCACATAGTTATCGGCCAATAGGGTGACCGGAAACAATCTGTAAAGTTTGTCCCTGCTACTGCTGTTGCCGATATCATGGGTGAGGCAAAAGGGAAACTGTCATACCCTCTGTCTAAAATTTCAAGCTTGATGTAGGGTGAGTAATTGACATAGTGCACTGAGATATTTCTCATCTAGTATTTACATGGAAGTATTGATGAATGTTTTTCCTGTAACAATCTCTGATATTTGGTGTATCTAAGCATCTTATATTTTATGTCTACATCCTTGTATGCATATATATATATATATATATATATATATATATATATATATATATATATATATATTATTTATTTATTTATTTTAACGACATTTTTATGTTTAACGTTCTTTTTATAGATACAAGTATTTAAGTAAATGCTCTGTTTATAATAATCAGTATTAAATAGCATTTACCGGCCTGAATGTCCGAGAAATTTTCATAGAAATTATTCGCCCTTTGACAGGATTCAACCTGCATCCTATACTGAACCATCATTTACGCTGACGTGCCTTGACCCCTCGGCCACAAAGGATCGTTCGGTTGGCAAGGTTGAATTTACTGCTTATAAACTTCAACCTTGCCAACCGAACGATCCTTAGTGGCCGAGCGGTCAACCACTCGCTGAACGACACGATACTTTATTTTTTTATTTATTAATTATAAAATGGATTAGATGTTCGGTCCATATTGCAAGTACTTTCTGTAAAACATTTATCAACCTCAAGCATAGTTTCTCTCTATATTTTCTCAAGGACACATGGCACAGTGGATAAAGGTGTTTGTTAGCTACTGTGACAAGACCGAAAGAGTGTGGGTTCAATAACTGGTTAAGTCGGAGAGGGGAATTAACAGGGGTAACTGATAACTAACATCCATAAGACATGTCTCGTGGAACTAGAACTGTCTACGCCAGTGAGCGAAATAAAGGGTTCAGTTCGACATTCCAACCGCCTGAAGAAGGCCAGTGTATACAAAGGCCGACACGTTGTAATAAATATGGCGACAAAATGAGGACAATAACCCGGATGATGTAAATCATAGCTCTTATTTTTTACTCAATTTCAGGTAAATTCGTGTAAAATTCCAAGACGAAAATGAATGTGATACATGTCGAAAGATGTTTTATTAAAAAGGTGTGGTATTATTAACAGTTAAGATTTTTTGACCGTGCAGTAATATGACGCTAGATTTTCGAATATTGTAGTGATGTAGTAATTCACAATTTCTATTATTTTAAGTGATTTTTTCGTTGACGTGACATGGACTATTGTTCCAGTAATTAGACCAATGTCCCAGAAGATTTCAGGATTTTTTTTTAAATAAATTAACTAATGCAGTTTAAATATTATTGTAAATTAGACATTCAAACAATAAATCAATAAAATTAATGTAATTAATAAAGAATTCATTTCGCTAACATATTAATTAAGGTGTTAACTCACTAACCATATTTTCGTACTTCGGTGAAACATTTACCATTCTCAAGCGTAGACGTTATTTTTCTCACTTCATATATATATATATATATATATATATATATATATATATATATATATATTTATATATATATATCGTAAATAAAATAATATATACATCAAATATTACATTCTTAAATGTCAGTTTTGCAATATACCCACCCATTTCAGGGTTAAGCAAAATCAATTCAATTTCTAAAACATCTGTCATATATACATATATCTTCAGATAAATGACGTATATTCATAAATGTTCGATGTCTTATTAGAAAGTCGCTTCTTTCGTAAACAGATACTTCCATGGAAAACAAATATCAACTTTTTCGATTATTCCTGTTGGATAATCTGTTTGATTTGTAGGTGATATTCTCCAATAATATAATGTTTGATGTGATTTTACATGAAGAAAATATATAGAAAGAACAAGTTACTTGGTACATATGAAAAATAATTGAGTATGGTACAAGACTTAATATGGTGAGTAAAAATTTGGTTTTGCAGTACGTACAAGTGGAAGATTTACCTACGATGGAAACCGGCCTGCCAACCTTTCATTTTTACCTGAGCTTAACGACACACTACTGATGATAGCATGAATTATGTAAATATTTCACCAATCAAGCTGATTCGGATAGCAATGCGAATTTCGAAAAAAGTTGATATAAATTCGGTTCCAAAATTCCCTGAGTAAATGACGAATATGGAAAGTCGAAATGTTTGCATTTGAAATCGGTGGACTATCTGAAAGACTCCCAGTTAATATTATTTTTTCACGTTTTTAATCTTATGTGCAACGCATAAAAATAGATAAAGAAAATTGGAAAATACTTATTGAAAAATCAATAGAGTTCTATATTGCAAAAGGATTATATTAAGTGTTCAGACGACATATAAGAAATAAGATGCAATTTCCTAATATGATAATAGATTTTCCTTTTTATCCTTTTTCCATTATTTCTGTTTTTCTTCTCAAAACAATTTCCTCGAATTTCCAATTATTTCTTTGTAATTATTATTTTCATTTTATATATATATATATATATATATATATATATATATATATATATATATATATATATATATATATATATATATATATTCATTTCTAAAACAAGTATTACATTATCCTGCAGATATTATTTTTCGCTTCATTAGATCCGTCATAATTTTGTTTTTTAAACAATTAAATCTACCTTTGGGCTTCAGTCATTATCTTTATGTTTGAAGATTAGTTATTTTTTTCTGTTTTTATTTGCTTTCTTTTAATCTCTCTCGCTCACTCTTTCTTTCTCTTTTCCTCCTCAATCTCTTCGCTCTATTTCTCTCATTTTCTTTCCTTCTCTCTCTCTAGATTTATTACAAAAGTGAAAAAAAATTCATATTATTTTTTTTTTTTAATTTGCTTTTTATATCATTCATACTTTCGTCGATTTTCACATTTATTCCTTGATTTTTCTTTCTTTCTTCCTTTTTGCTTCGTTGCTTTTTTTCTCTTTCATTCTTCCTTTCATTCCTTCTTTCTTCCTTCCGTTCTTTTCTCCTCTTTTCAACTCACATTCCGTTTGGTTTCTTTCTCTCCACTGATTGACACCGTTTTTCAATATTTTCTTTCACCAGTTTCCAAAATATTTCATCATCATAATTCCAATCTTTCTAAAGCAAATATCTATTTTAATACAATCGTTGTTTTACGTTTCCCTAAATATTTTCACTGTGTCTTTTTTCTTCGATCCAATTCTACGTTAATTTTTTTCTTCCCCCTACCATATTTAATCCTTGTTCATTTTCATATCCGTACATCATTCTAACATCCATTTTCCTTTAGGTTGTCTCAGTCCTTGCTGCTTCTTTACTCATTTATTTTTTCTTTTTAGTAATTATTTTATGTTTTATATATCATATATGTAGATGTATATACGGATAAATTCTTTTCAGAACAATCTACCGCAATTTCATATACGTGCGTTTGTGTTACTGTCATGCAAATTTTGAGTGAATAATAGGCATACATCTGTTATATATATATATATATATATATATATATATATATATATATATATATATATATATATATATATATATGCACATAACATTGAATGCTACAGACAATTTGCTTTTTTTTATTTAGTTTTTTATACAATTTCTTATGCGATCTATTATTTTTTTTTTCTTTTCGGATGATAAATTATATAAAAATTGCCCGAATGTCCTTTTTATGAGAGCGTTTTCGGCTATACATTTAGCCATTTTCAAGAATTAAATATTTTAACTGTTAAATAAGAAATAGTTTGTTGTATGTATATTTTATAAAATGTTTTCATTTTTCAAAATACGGTCTAGATATTGTGTAAAATTAATATTATTATGTGTTGTTTTTTTTTTATTTTTATCAATAAGGCTTCCATAATTTTTAACCCTTTTTTGCATGTAGATGATGATATTATATTAGTGTTGTCTATAAGTATGTTTCGAATAGTGTCCTGTAGGTCTCCATAAATATTTAAATAAGATCTAATTGAACTATGGTTAGAAATCTGTAGAGCGAGATGCGTGTCAAGCATGTTGTAGTGTGGCCTATAAAATTATTATATAATTATATAGGCCACACTATAATTATATAATATAATATTATAATTATAAAATATCTACATAAAAGCATAAAATGTCGTATTCAGTGAAATGTGCATGAAAGAAAGATTGCTGCCTAAATAGAAATATATATATATATATATATATATATATATATATATAGTGATTCAAACCAAAAGTTTGTAGCCCCTCTAATTACGCAGTATTTGAGCTCCTTGTCATGCCTCATATGTGGCTGAAATATATACCATATATATATATATATATATATATATATGTGTGTGTGTGTGTGTGTGCGTGTGTGTGTGTGTAGACACACTCAGACATATGATATCGTAAATTGTCTTCCTATACGATCCCTGATTGTATTTTAAACTATAAATGTGTTCTAAAGTAAAACTAAAAATGGATAAAAATGACATTCAATTTGTACTTCCTGAAAGGATAAAAAGCATTAAAAATACTTTGTCGCTCAATGCTAACGTTGTCACGACTAATATTGATGATCATAAATAATTGTCTCGATTTCGAAGTGGAATATTTGGAATAACGTGACGGCAGGCCTACATTCGACGATTAAGAAGACATCGCAAAGATACTCTACATAACTCATATGAATAGTGTAAGACTTTTATAAGTACCCGGGTACTTGAAGTGGTATGATTACAGAATAAAAATGTATACACCGCATTAGATATTTTCTCAAAAACAATCAGCAACTGATTTTTTAAAGATACATTTATTGAAACATTTTAATTTCCAACAATGTGAAATTAAAATGTACCTGGGTCAAACATGAAACCGCTTTGCAGCAGAAGGTTGTGACGCATTCTGTTTTTGTTTTTGTTTTTTGTTTGTGTGCGTGCAACTAGTACCATCAGCAAAAGCAGACGGTTTATTCAGAAATGTACTCCTTTAATTAGATCCATTACAGAATAGACAACTGACCATTCGAAAATGTGTTCTTTTCCATCCGGACACCTACCAGCATCATATTCTTTTGTATACACAGCAAATATTATTACAGTTTCTTTCGATATTCTTTTATTACTCTCTTTTCCCTTGTGATTATATTTTTGAATTATCAATTGTTATTTATCGATTAGAGTTACTAGTTCATTGAAAGTCTATACAAATCTTACAACAGTTCATCCTCAGCAGGATGACATATTTTTACATGGATGTAATCATAAATCTGCGTCAAAGAATGTCAAAGGGGAGCTGAACGCAACGATAAATATATTCTTCAAAATATCTATATGCAAATTTCATCACTAAGGAAGTACACACTTTTGATCGAGGGATTATTTGCCATGATAAAGAACCACAGAGGACTAAACTCGTCGGCGTCAACTAAGAACAGTTTTTCCTCTTGTTTATATATATATATATATATATATATATATATATGGAATAAAGATACGTGTTCTTTATATCAAGAATAATTTTATGGGAAAGACGTATCACAAGGTGGAAAAATATATATAATATATATGATAATTTCTATGAGTTAAGCGACTAGAGAAAAATTGTATTAAGCAACTTGTCCTCAGAAAAATGTCATCGAAATAAGGTAATATATTTGTTGATGGCATTAAATATGTGTAGGAAGGTGAAACAGGGTACGTCGTTTTCAATTCTGTTCTACCGACATAAACACTGAATTCCAAATGAAATAGAGTTTTATATGCTTGTAAAAGACATTTTAAATCTTCTTTGTCATGCTGCACACATGGCTTTTATTTCTACTAAAATACCCTCTGATAAAATTATATTTCAGTATTCAAGAACCCATATGGGAGATACATAATAAATGATGTCTTGGAACTGCCCATGATCATACAGTGTTGATTTCATATGCCTACAATGTTCATTTTTCCCAATAGCTCCACCCCTCATATTGAGTAATCACCACCATTATAACATAAAATCTTCGTTTTATGTAGCCGTCAATTGAATGTTTTCAATTTAGCAACTTTATACTTCAAATCTCTTTTCCTTTTACCTCTCTGTCACCAAAGCCTTTACATTATTTTCTCTTTTTTTCTCTTTTGCGTCAGCGGTAATCACTTTCTGAAGTAATCTACCATCTTCCGTTTTCAGTTTGCCAAATTAGCTTTAGTCTAGCCGTAGATATGATTCCAAATCTTTCGCCAAATCTAAACGGTTGAAACACCTTCAGAGTTTTCTATTTCCAGCGTCATTTTCTAGGCAAAGATGATAAGAGCAATTTACTTTCCTCTTCACTTCAAGCGAATGCAACTCACTTTTATTAAAACCGACAAATGAATCTCAACCTCATTCTCTTCGCTTGTTCTTCAAATGGATTTACTTTTCATTCTGAACGCTTTTGGTTACAATAATATAAATGCAACCACAAGTCAGCCAACATATATTGCGTTATATAATCTCTTCATATCTATCTATCTATCTATCTTTTCTATCTCTCTCTCTCTCTCTATATATATATATATATATATATATATATATATATATATAATACTTGCCTTTCTCATTTGTCTCTTTATTTGAATATGCTGGATTGTTTACATTTTTGCTTCTCAAACTGTCTATGGACCCCCAAATAAACGTGGGTTTCTACTGAATATAATTAGATTTAGTAACGTTTTGTAATCGCTGATTTAATTTATTAATTTTTTTTCTCCTTTTTTCTTTCTAAAACATAGAATAAACTTCTACCCACATATTAGTTTTGCATTCCCACGTATAAAAGATATTCTTATGTTTTTCTTAATATCATAGAAGCGAAACATTGGGTGTGTCTCGAATGTGGCATTGTCAAATACATATTATTTCAATGGGGGACAGTCCTATTTCTGGACACATAGTACAAACTCTCGTCTTAATCAGTACAATGTAAGGACAGGAATGTCAGACAGAACGGCATCCACGGGGATGTTCAGGGAAAATGTAGCCCCAGATATATCAACACGAATCGATGGGAAGAATTTACTGCCATCGTGCCAAAAGTTTCCGATTATGCCTCCACAAACTCTCTTACGCCGACCGTGGTGTTCT
The DNA here is from genome assembly GCA_903632075.3 of Acanthosepion pharaonis. Taxonomy (NCBI): domain Eukaryota; kingdom Metazoa; phylum Mollusca; class Cephalopoda; order Sepiida; family Sepiidae; genus Acanthosepion; species Acanthosepion pharaonis. The sequence continues at coordinate 2,479,571 of CAHIKZ030002112.1, forward strand.
AATAATCACTGCATCGTCATCTAATGTATCTTATATGACTGCAGGTTATAAATCAAACATTTAGTTCCACATCCATTCTTTATTGTATTAATCAATTTGCTATAAAAAATACTTTCATAAATACCCCAATGCAAATATATTTTGTGAAGGTATAATCCTTCAGAAAATTATTTCGATATTATTTACATAATTATAATGTTTATAAAATAAACATAAAAAAAACAATAGTTGGTTTTAGTTTCACCGTGTTCGGGGTCAAAGTTACGACATGCCAGCAGAAGGGTGTCGTTGTCAGTAGAAAAACACAACGAAGCAAACTCCAAAGGAAGGAAATCATAGCTTCCATATCGGGCTACTGCTTTTAAAAGAAATAAAACGGGACACATTTGAATAAGTTACAAGAATAATTCTGCAATAAGACAAGAATATTATTTCTTAGGAATCATTTTTTACAAGCTTTTATAATAATCAATTGTAGTTCACATTTAAGCAACGACATAAAATAATAGAGTGAGCATTTTAAAGTAAATGGAACAAAGATTATTTATAAAGGATTTAATTTAAGGTGATATTCCACTTTGTATGTGAAATGGCATCAAAATTTAGAAAAATGGACTTGTGTGTGAGCTGAAAAAATCTCTCGTCAAAAGTAATTTTTCTGGCAATTTATGGATTACCACTAGATTCTGAAGACGATATTTACTTTTAGGCGAGAGGAATTTTCATTGGTTAATATCCTTTTTCCATTTATGTAGATTTTTCAGCCAAAAGCAATGCACTTGCGTAAAACACGATTTGTTCAGATGTATTTTATCTACGGACGCTTTAGCTTTCATTTTCCATCCACTACTTTACTAAGAAACACCCCAAAAAGTCATTAGCTCCATTTTAAGCCCTTCGTTATTTTATAGAAATCTTTGCAGTTATTTTTCAATTATTTCACATTCAAAGTGTATTGACCATATGGAATCGACGATGGACCCATTCTTACCCTGAGATATGTTTCGCAATGTTTATTTTGAATGAATGGAAAAACCTTGAAATGTAATCCATCAAAAGTAGAAGAAACATTACTCATCCACAGGCGCCTCTTCTGATTATCTCTATGCAACACATTCTGAAGACCTGAAGTCCATAGAATATTGGTTAAAGCTCACAGGATAAAGAGATGCCAGATACGAACAATGGTAATGTGAGTTTATACATATTTGTGGGTCGAATCTGTCAAATAATTGGTATGTTTCATTTTTACTGAGATATAAGGTTTTATTTAAGTAAGGTTTACATTCCTCTGCACACATTCAACGGCAAAAGATGTTAACTAAAGTGTATGCTACTGGTCAGGCGCCAAAATGTTTTAATCGCATAACGTCTTTTTTTTCTTTTTAAATTTCCCGCTGAAAACACCCAAGAAAATTACACGTCCAAGCACAAATATTGCTCCGTCTCCTGTCCGTTATCATGCTAGCCACGATATTACACAAACCAAACATCTCTTAGTGCAATGATTGAGGTACAGCCACAGAGCTGGAAGCCCATATAGCTGGCATGTTCTCTAATGTAAAATGAGGTCAACAGAAACTCAATTATAATTCCGCACCCAAGGCAGAATGCGATTTTCCAGTTATATTTAATCGTTCCATAATCGTCATCACTTCTTGACTGAAAAGATTATCGGTCGCACCCCACAAAAAGATTATTTATTAATGTATTAATATAATACTCTGAATTAATTAAACCCCACATCAACATATATATATATATATATATATATATATATATATATATATATATGATGGGCACTTGGCCTAGTGGTTAGACACCAGGGTTCGAATCTCACCATAGTCGATTTGTCATGAAGGAGAATTCCTGATGTTATCGGACTGGAGAGGACATTCCCAGTGTACGGCACCTTTGCAAAGTGCTTGAAAACCATACCACGGGTTGACCCAAGACTTGTAAGTGGAATTGGGTAAACGGAACTCTAGCATGTAGTCATAAATCAACGTGTCCTAGGGCTTGAGCATGATGGCCTTGTTTAAATTGTTGATCACGCTAGATAACACGCTCTTTCCCAGAAACTGCAACTAAGGTCTGCTCAACATAGTTATGTGTATAAACCACCGGTGGGCTCTGTAGTTTACTGGCCTTAGAACACCGGGGGACACGCTGATTTTTTCCCTACAAAGGGGAGAACACTACCTTTACTATCCCACATGCGCAGGACGGTACATGTAATTTTCACTGTAAAATAAAATATTGCTCCGTCCCTTGACCGCTATCACGCTGGCTTCGATATTGCACAAACCAAACAACTCTTAGTGGAATGATGGCGGTACAACCACAAGGCTGAAAGCCCCTATTGCTGGCCTGTTCTCTAATGTAATATGAGGCCAACATAAACTACACAGATGATCTCTGTTGGTACTGAATTGACACAAAATGCGCCAGAGCAAGTGTCTGCAATATGGATTGGCTAGCTGCCCTAGTAGACAGGTATCCTCGGATACGAGTGGCCATCTGTGTTTGCGTGTGCGCACGTGCCTGTTTCAATGTGTTTCCGCTCGAACATGCAGATTCTCCTTTAGAGAAAATTCTAATGTGTTCAACCTTGCTGTGACGTCCCCTATAGTTTAGCGGTCTTAGAACACCGGGGAGACGCTGATTTGTCCCTACAAAGGGGAAAACATTGACTTTACTATCCCGTATGCGCAGGCCGGTACATGTAATTTTCACTGTAAAATATAAGACAGTTTATGTACTTAAGCAAGATGTATCCACTACGTTGAGGTTTCGGGTAATGGAAATTACATGTGTGTGTGGATGTGTGTGTTTGTGTGTTGGTTGTAAAGTTTTGTTTAGTGAAATACAATACCAGTAAATGGGGAACTTTTTTTTGTCGGGTATAATTGTGGCTGCCGGATTTAGGTTTCTCTCCGGACTTTATTTTTAATGATATCACCACTTGCACGACAATAAGATAAATAATGCAAACGTTTACTGAGTGTGAAAAGATACAAAAATTAAGGAGCGAGAAGAATAAAAGAGCAAACAAGAAGACACTAGGTAACGGTTGACATTGCATTTAAAGTCGAAGTTGGCTGGAAAGTATGACACTGGAAAAGAAGTGCGGGAAAAGAAACAGCTAACATAGAACTCGCGGTCACATCTAATCAGTTCCTCTTTTATTTGATCAAATCATGTCGCCATTCCAGTACTGGGCTTAAATTCGAAGTATAAGTACCATAGCGAAGAGATCACCTAAAGAATTACCATGAAAGTATTTAAATAGAATGTATTTAAATAGAAAGTATTTACATAAAAAGTATTTGAATAGAAAGTATTTAATAGAAAATGCACAGAGAATCTATGTTACGGCGCTGGGCATGGAGCCGAAAGACCAGGTCGGGACAAATAAACATTGTATATAATTTGTTTAGGAGTATAGGATTAGTATTGTTTGTGTATATATTTTCATCAGATCTCATATTTACTTTCTAAACTTAGATTTAAATGATATTTTTCAAGATAAACAGGACTTTATTATTTGTAATTTCTACTTATTGCCTTTTTTGTTTCTCAGTACATTTCCCGCCTAGTTAGAATAAACAAATATTTTAAATCCACATACATAATTGTATATTCAGACTTCCTTTTTTCATTTCTGGTTCCAATATTGTATTTCTTTTTTTATGCTAGGCCTACTAAGGAGCTCCTCTTAGCCAAGCATAGGCACTGATTCTTTCAGATATCAATCTCTCCGTTGATCTTCTATCTCCAGTATTTTCATTTAATTTCAAATGATTGGCGTCTACCGATTTCCTACCATACATAATCAGCCATTTCTGATGTCATTGCCATCCCCTCGTTACATTTTTCCCTGTAGGTTACCGGGATCGAAATACACCTGATTAAGCACGGAATGCACAACAATTGAAACCAATAGAAATGAGTTAAATACCTCACATATAATTAATGTAAATAAAGATAACTCTTAATTTCAGAAATTTAGGCATTATTAATAAAATTTTTAGATGATAATACAAATGATTCACTGGTAGAATTTCGTTTTGAAACTCGTCGCGTATAAGTGATCAACTCTAAAAATTTGAGCAACTCTAAAATATCAGTAACTGTCTATATTTCTGAGATGAGGTATTATGTACACTATTTACATTATTCGGGCTGTTGTCCTCATCTTTGTCGCCATATTTATTACAAAGTTTCGGCCCTTCAGTATCTGGTGATATTTCTGAGATGAGGTATTTTGTACACTATTTATATTATTCGAACTATTGTCCTCATCTTTTTCAACATATTTATTACAACGTTTCGGCCGTGGTACGCTGGGGCCTTCTTCAGGTGGTTGGAATGTCGAACTGAACCCTTTATTTCACTCGTTGGAGTAGACTGTTCTAATTCCACCTGCCATGTCTAATGGATGTCAGTTATCAGTTATATCCAAGTTCTCTACTGCCTTGAACAGCACTCCAGTCGATAATCTGATGAAGATGTTGACTTTCCGTACACAAACAACACACTTTGGAAGGGGATAGCACTTATATCGACATTATGAGAGCTTAGCAATGGGCTCGCCATTATCACTAGCAGTGGTGAATATATACATGGAAGACTTTGAGGAAAGGACATTAGAATCTATATCTCTAAGGCCAACTCTATTGTTAAGAGACGTAAATGACATTTTCTAACTCTGGACATACCAGGAAGATATTCGGATTCTAATGGGCCCTGTGAATTCAATAAGACCTTCGATACAGTTCACGATGAGGAAAAAGAGTAACAATAGACTCCCATTCCTGGATGTTATAATATCTCGAACAGATCATGGGTTCACGACATCCGTATACCGTAAACCGACATTCATAGGACAGTACCTCTGTTTCAACTCCCATCATCTTTAGAGCGTAAAGAAATGGATTGTTCGCTGCTTACAACACCGAGCAAAAATCGTGTGGCGACACAGAGACATTCGGTAAAGAATTGTTCAGTATGTTCATGACCCCAAAAAACTGGGATAGGCGGGCACAAGAGAAGGACAACAACACTCAGAAAACAGCCTGCCTGCATTATGTGAAGGGGTTATCGGAGAAAATAAAAAAAAGGATCTGCGGTACATATAACATCAGGAGAAAGTTAAAAAGCAGGATTTCCCTTCGCAGATACCTCTCCCGAGTAAGCCCCCCCCCGCCCCTCATAGAGGAAAACATGACTAAAGACTGGGTGTACGCAATCTCGGGCAGCTGCGGAAAGAAATATAAGAGGGAGTCATGCCGCCCCCTTAAGGTAAAGCTTCAAGAACACAAAAAAGTTGTAACACAAGGGGAAGTGGAAAAATCAGGCGAGGCTAACCTAATACGGAGAGAAAAAAGAGATCACCGCCCTCTGTGGGATCAGGTTGAAATCATAAAAACATCATTGGAAAATTCGTAAACTTAAAGAATCAACAAATATGCTAGGCCACAAAAATCTCCTGAGCCGACCAAGCATAGAAATGAATACTATATAGGAACCAATAAGAAGGAAGGCGAGAGAAAAGCAATAATAACACAAAAAATTGCATTATGATCTTTGTTAAAAAATGCAATGATAACGACAAATATTACAATATAAGCACTGGTAAAAATGGTTGCTAAAGTTTATAAAACCCAGAAATTCATATACAGATGTCCTTAAGGCAATATTTCACAGTGGATAAAGAAGTTGGTTAGATCCAGTGGCAAAACCCAAAGAGTTGTGAGTTCAATACATGCTTAAGGCGGTGGGGAATTTGGAAATAGCTGATAACTGACATCCATTAGACTTAGCACGTGGAACTAGAACAGCCTACCACAACGATCGAAATAAAGAGTTCAGTTCGTCATCCCAACCACCTAAAGAAGGTCGGAGCGTTGTTATGAACATGGCAAAAAAGATGAGGATAATAGTCCGAACAATGTAAATAGTGTTTAAAATATCAATGATAATTTGATATATGATATTAGATTCAAAATGTTTATTTATATCTCAAATATAGATAGTGTGTATAGCATTATGTAGCTGATGTTTAAGCGTTTACTTCTTAAACAGTCAAAACATCAAAGCGAGTGTCATGTTTTTCTACAATGCTCCTGATTTAATAAAAAATATTTTTCGCTGGAAAGATGAACAGTATCTTCTCTTAAAGTGAGACGAAACTGGTACTCTCTAATTAAGAATAAAAAAATAAATTGCTTAATATGTAATTATATTTATCGATCTCGCCTCAGAATCAAAATAATTTATTAGCTCAGTGCGTCTAAATTTCCCTTCAAAATATTCCAGGCACCATTGCACCAGGCACACAGAAGCTTACAGTTTACAAACATTACAGGAGAGGTTGAAAGACCTTTGGGTTAATGGAGATTCATTCTTATGTTTACCGAAATATCGTAAGCTTAAAATAATCAAAGAAAATAAAAAAATATATTAAATAAAGAATTCCACTGTCATTTTTAGACCAATAATAAATTAAATGATTCTAAATATGGATATATTTAGATGATGTAACTGTCTGACTTCCTTTGCATCTATTCTGACTTAATCCAAAAATAAATTATGAGAAGTAAATATTAGAATATATTGATTGAATTAAATGTTTAGGAATGATTTTTCATTTAAGTCTCACAAATCTTTTATATTTTATTTTCAAATTAACTTAAACATGTGAAGATTATGTAAATGTTTCAGAAAGATGAAAAACTTGGAATTTCATAACAGACTATATTATTAAATTATTATTAATTATTTATTATAAATTATTATATAAATTATTAAATTTATTCTATTAGATTTCGAGTATGTGAGCAGATATAAAAAGAAATAATAAGACAAGTATGTGTCTTCTCACGGGATTTATTCAACATATACACCGAGACAATTCTGAGAGAATAAGAAGTCCTACCAGGATTCATTATTGGAGGCCACAATCTTAACTTAAGATATGCAGATGACATGAGTGTCGATAGCAGACACGGAAAGGAACTTCAAATACTCTTACAAGAGGTAGCAAATGAAAGCAAGAAGAAAGAACTAAGTATAAAGTAGAAGAAACAAAGTCTATGGTTATCAACAAAAGTATGAGCCTAAAATGCAAATTACAGGTCGGAGATTATAAAATCAGGCAGCTATAGATAGTTAAATATCTGGGAATTGGTCTAAAAGACGACGGAACGTGCGACACTCAGAACCGAAGACGTACTGGCATAGCCCAAGATGCATTCCAAAATCTAAGTATTATGAGACAGAAAAATTTCGATAGAGATAAAGAAAAACCTTTTTAATCGATCTCTGTCCTCTTATAGAGCAGCCAATGATGGACAATCTTCTCTAAGATGAAGAAAAGACTTGAAACAACAAAAATGTGTTTCTACAGAATGCTGAGGATACCATGTACGGAACATGTGTAAAACAATGATGTCTTGGAGAAGATATAAACAAAAAGAAAACTTATACTTATCATCAGGAAGAAGCAACGGAAATTTCTGGAGGACATGATAAGGAAGAAGCGCTTGCAAAATCTGATATTCATCGAATAGATTGAGGGGAAAGACGGACAGAGGAGTACAATAGCGCGTTACATATTTATTGTACTTATGTAAATGAATAAGAGAACAGTGATTGTGAAAAATGACAAAAAATAAAAATTATTAAGAGCAACAAGAACAACAGAAGGGACACGGTACAGAAAAGAAGAGTTAATTTGCCCACAAGTACATAACAATTAGAATTCCTGCAAACGCCACCAAATTCGACCAAGGATATCGAAATGATGAAAATCAATATTTTGGAATGTTATGTTTCTGCTTAATAATTTTCCTCATTATATATTATTTACAATTATTATTTTTTATGTGTATAAATTTCCGATTTTCTCATATGAAAGTATGAAATAAAACGGGAAAATATCCATAGAATGAACAAGATATACATCAGAATGTATTTTCGAAGAGATTACGAATAACGGAGAAGAATTAACTGAAAATATTTATGCTGAAAAACACATATACGAAAATTGTTATAATCGCGAAAGAATGCTAAATATATAAAATAAAACACGGGCTAATATATAAATCTGTGAAATATAAAAATTTAAAACTAACAGAATGCATGTCTCTCTCTCTCTCTCTCTCTCTCTCTCTCTCTCTCTCTCTCTCTCTTTCTTTTTATACACACACACACATATATATATATATATGTATATATGGATATTACATCGGAAATATGGTAAAATCAAAACACAATTGCAGTCATGTTTCGATGATTATGAATGGATCTAATAAGACGATTTTAAATTATATGTTACAAACGTGGGAACTGTAATTTATTCGCTCTCATCTTACCTGGATATATATACATATACATATATATACACACACATATATATTTACACATACACACACACACACACATATATATATATATATATATATATATATATATATATATATATATATATATATATATATATGGGCGTGTAAAAATAAAGGTGGACACTGACGCCAACAACGAGTGGTTACAATCTGTTTCATGCATGAACGCTATCTTCAATCTATATTTATGAAAAAAAAACTTTCATAATATGAGCATAAGGAAATGTCTTTGGCAAGTTTTTTTTTTTTTCATACTCCTTTTGGAATATTGTCATTAAAATGCCTAATATTTTTCGACGGTCAATAACTTTCTATTTCGAAATACCAAAGTGGAAATTATATATGCAAAATATCTACATATGTCTACAATTTTATTCAATACTTTCCTCAATCTCAGACGTCTACAACTCAGAATCCATATTTTTAACCACACACACACACACACACACACACACACACACACACACACATATATATATATATATATATATATATATATATATATATATATATATATATATATATAGAGAGAGAGAGAGAGAGAGAGAGAGAGCGATAATTATTAACGTAAACTACCCACCCAGCATATTGGTATTTACTTGGCTCCACGGGGTCAGGATGTGACACAAGTTCGGTTTAACGTGGGAGACCCGAGCGTTTCTGCTCTAGGGCCACTGGTCCAAAACTGGTCATAGCATGTCCAAGCTGGTCAGAGCTTAGTCAAAGCTCGTCATGGCTTGTCCTAGCTGGACCAGGCCGGAGCCGGTCCAAACTAGTCGTAGCCGTGATCGAATCTCAGCCCAGCATATTAAATACCACCAAATAAAATAACCAATAATGATTACAAACCGAAATTTCTACCATTTACATATACACAGGCACCAAAAACAAGCAAAAAAACATCTTCAAAATAATAACAAATAAACCCTTTTTTCTTTTCTTTTTTTAAGTTAAAAATAAAAATATTATTAATTTTTACCTATCATAATTTTACACAGACCCCACCACACGTATATACATACATGCGAGGAAATTTTATTCAGTGAAAAAAAAAGATAAATGCTCTGATTTTTGGCATGTATACATTCACGAAACATTCACGAGAAATTTTCGCTACGCTTCCAATCTTTGAATTTCGACATACAAATGCGTATGCATAGACACTGTGGTGGTACTGAGCAAGCGAAGGACCGGATGTTAATCCTCAGAGGTCTAGATAGCAAATGACCAATACTGGTCTTTGCGCACCCGGCTCGACGCAGATGTTCCGGTGGAAAATTAAAAAGAAATAAAAAGAATAATAAGCAATTTCCACCAATAAAACGGCTCCGCGCCATACCCAACAGTTTGCTTCAGCAGACTGACTCTGAGCCGATGGGCACAAATAAATAGAGCGATAAATTCACTTCTGCAGAGAAAGCTTTGAAGTACCGTCAGAGAATGTCGCTACGCTTTCCTCACCCATCACCAGACGCCTCCAGCCTTCCTTCACCACCGGAGATACCGAATGACTCCTACCAACCCATTGACCTCACCTTTCATCTCCTGTGACCAGCACGCCTTAAACTTAAGTATTAACAAAGTGACTCTTATATTCCTTTAATAATCAATTTCTCTTATACGAATGAACATTTTTATAACGGACTTTTGTGCGTGTGAATCAAAAAAAATTGTACTATTCATTGATGTTGTATTTTAATACAAATTGTTCTGATATACCCTTCTCTTTCGTATGTTATTTTGTTTATGTATGGTGACCTCAAATTGATTGCTTGTTGAACCTTTAGGCCAAACTAACGGCTGTCCCGAAGGACTGCTACTACTACCTACCTTCTGATAAAGCAACAAGTAACAACGAATCCTCCTCCAACACAATAAATGTTGACCGCCGACGTGATTTTAACACATATATATACACGCACGCACAAAAAAAAAAAAAAAAATTGAACTGTCACAAAATTAGAATTTTTATTCAACACAAACCAAAAACATGGCAGCTGATGCTGAAGAAACTACAATTAATCAAAACCAACCAATCCAAGCTGTTGCGATAAAACCACCAAACTTCATTGAATCAAACGTAATAGCTTGGTTTGCGATAATGGAGGCGCAATTTAATATTGCAAATATAAAACAGACCAGTCAAAAAATTTTTAACACTTTGGCAGCTCTACCTGTGGACATAGTAGGAAATATACAGCCAACTATACTGCAATCAAAAGATTATGACGCACTAAAAGAAGCAGTGACCGGCGCTTACGATAAAACAAAACCAGAGATGCTGGACAAATTAATGTCGTCATCGACTGTAACAGGTCGTCCCTCAGTATACCTGAATGAACTTATGTCATTAGCAAGCCGAATTCGCGTAGGGGACGATATCGTACGTCACAAATTTATTCAAGCCCTACCTCACTCCATTAAACCAGTGGTAGCTGCACAAGTCGATTTAGACACAGATCGTCTTGGAAGAATGGCGGATGACTTATTATTATATTTTAACAAACAAGACACCGCACATATTCGACAGATTTCGGGGGAAGCAAAGGGATGAACAGCAAAATAAAAAATGAAACTAAAAGGATACATGGCTGTTCCCACAGTGAAAATAAATTCCCTACCAGTGTTCGCCCTTTTAACAAGGACCAAAACCTCTAATTTGCCGAGCGCATTTATACTTTGCGGAACGTGCAAAATTTTGTAAGCCGTGGTGCAGATGGCCAAATAAACGGAATGTTCAAATGCAACCCAACTCTCGCCCAAATTCACCAGTTCCTCGTGAGACTTCGGAAAAACTAACTAGGCGAGAGGTGTTAGCTTCCATTTCCTCGCCGCTTCTCATGGTAGCCGCACGGTTAGGAGCTCAAAGTTTAAATTTTATTGTGGATACAGGAGCTGCCGTATCTATACTTCCGAAGAAGAGATATTTAAGCGGGCTATAACATACCCAACCAATATCTCTTTAGTGTCTGCCAACGGTCAAAAGATTGAATGCTCAGGACAAGCAGTACTGAATCTAACACTACGGAACCTCAGACGAGAATTTACCGGGACATTTATAATAGCCGAAACTGCTCAGCCACTCCTAGGATACGATTTCCTAAACCATTTCGGGCTAATGGTGGACTGCACGAACAATAAGCTAATTGATAAAATGACTAATAGACAATCCGATGCACATCCATCGTCTATTATCATGAATATAGATTTAGTACCGAATAAAGATGCTAACAAGATGGTACGAGCAATTCTGGAGAAATACCCAAACTTAATTTCTCCTCATCGCGACACGAATGCAACAAAATCAAAGATATTCCACAGAATAGAAACTGGTAGCAACCCTCCTACTTTCTCCAGAGCCAGACAATTATCAGCTCAGAGATGTGAAATTGCAAAGAGGAATTCAAGAAACTCTAAAGGCAGGAATAATTTCCCCTTCAAACTCTGAATGGAGTTCAGCCTTACACATGGTACCGAAGTCAGACGGCACATATAGACCTGTTGGCGATTACAGACATTTAAATACCATAACAAAAGCCGATCGATATCAAGTCCCAAATATAAATTCCTTGTCTTCGAAGCTTCATAATAAGAAGTTCTTTTCAAAGATAGACCTGTGCTGCTTATCATCAGATACCTGTACATCCGGAGGATGTTTGCAAGACAGCCATCTCTACCCCTTTTGGGTTATTTGAATATAACTATATGCCTTTCGAACTACGGAACGCATCATGTACTTTTCAGAGAATGATGGACAATATCTTTCGTGATACTGATTATACCTTTGTATATATCGACGATATCCTTATATTCTCAGAAGACGAAGAAACTCATTCCAAGCATATCGACCTAGTACTACAAAAAACTGAGTGAGTACGATTTTAAAATTTGTCTCTCCAAATGCATATTTAGTGCTAATGAATTAGACTTTTAGGATTTCACATTTCTGCTAGTGGTCTCAAACCCAGTGCTAAAAAGTTGAATGAATTAAGTGAATTTCCTCAACCAAACGATTCTAAATCACTACGCCGATTCCTCGGAATGGCAAATTTTACAGAAAACTTGTGCCAAATTTCAGCGATATCATACTACCTCTCACGGAAAAAATACATTTAAACCAAAATTCCAAGTCATTAACCCTAACAAAGGAAGAAATTGAATCTTTCGAAAATATGAAAAAGTCTTTATCAAATGTAACTGTTTTGGCTTTTTCCCAGCTCGAAAGCTAACAACTATCAACTTGTAACAGACAGTTCTAATTATGCAGTGGGTGCAGCACTTCATCAAATGATTGATAATCAACCCATCCCCATAGGTTTCTTTTCAAAGAAATTATCCCAAACCCAACAAAAATATTCTACTTTTGACAGAGAACTACTAGCTGCCTATCTAGCAGTACTCCATTTTAAACATTTAATAGAAGGCAGAAATGTAATGTTACTGACGGATCACAAACCACTTTGCAGTGCTTTTAAAAGCCAGTCTTCCTTAAAATCAGATAGACAACAGCGTCACCTCTGTTTTATCAGCGAATATGTGAATGACATTTCACATATAAGAGGTTCTAAAATATAGTAGCTGATTGTTTATCACGACCTGTCAACGCGATCACTATTGATGTATGTGACTTACAAGAAATAATGAAGCATCAAGCTACTGACAATGAAATTCAGGCATTCAAAGATCAACTGAAACCATACACAATAAATCAAAATGAAACCATATTATGTGACACGACATTACCTTTTCCACGACCTTTTTGTGACTGAAAAGCTCAGAAAATCGGTATTTGACAGTCTACATAATCTATCACATCCAGGAATAACATCTTCAAGAAAAATAATAAAATCAAGATACTATTGGCCGAAGATGGACAAGTCAATAAAAACCTGGTGCACAGAATGCCAGCATTGCCAACAAAGCGAAAATAATAAAACACACAAAGAGCAAAGTAAATCCATTTGAATTACCTTCCAGTCGTTTTGAAACGGTGCATGTGGATATTGTCGGTCCCTTACCACCAGTAAAGAACCAAACTGACCCATATTTTTCACCATATCGATATTTATTAACATGCATTGATAGAAATACGAGATGGATAGAAGCATCTTAATAACAGAAATTACAGCAAAATCAATATCAACGGCTTTTTGTCAATCTGTGGATCTCCCGATTCGGGGTTCCTCTTCATGTCGTTACGGACAGAGGAAGCCAATTTGAATCCGAATTATTCTCAGAACTATCAAAAATAATAGGCTTCCACAGATTACGAACAACGGCGTACCATCCGCAAACGAATGGACTAGTTGAGCGAGCACACAGAACTTTAAAAACGGCTATTATAGCCAGGAAAGAATCGTGGTTAACAGCTCTTCCTATCGTCCTTTTGGGAATGAGGATAACACCTAACGAATCAAACTATTCTTCATTTACTGCAGTAACAGGGAGTCATGCACAAGTCCCCGATTATTAATTGACTCTATCAAGAACGAGAATAGTGAAATGACAAACTCGCACGTTAAAATTCTAGCTGACGAGATGCAAAAATTTGACATGGACAAATTATCCCGGGGACACCTGCATACAATACCTAATTCTTACATACCAAAAGATTTACAAACATGTAAAATTATCTGGCTAAGAACAGACAGAGTAAGAAAGCCATTGGAAGCTCCATACACAGGTCCATTTCAAGTATTAAGTCGTCATGAAAAATATTTTACTATTAAAAGATCGGATGACGTACATAGTAATGTTTCAATAGATAGACTAAAACCTGCATATATTTCTGAAAATATAAAATCAAAAAGATTCCATTGGATCAAGACCGGATTTGGAGAACTCCCTATCTTGTTCGAAGAAACTAATGATAACAAACCAGAAACTAGAACGAAGTCCGGTAGAACGGTTAAATGGAAGAAAGAAAACACATATTTTATTACTGAAAAAAACAAAAAAAACAACAACAACAACAAAAAAAAAACAAACAACAACAACAACTCCGTTTACTGGGGCGAAAGTTATGTGGTGGTACTGAGCAAGCGAAGGACCGGATGTTAACCCTCAGAGGTCTAGATAGCAAATGACCAATACTGGTCTTTGCGCACCCAGCCTCGACGCAGATGTTCCGGTGGAAAATTAAAAAGAAATAAAAAAGAATAATAAAAGCAATTTCCACCAATAAAACGGCTCCGCGCCATACCCAACAGTTTGCTTCAGCAGACTGACTCTGAAGCCGATGGGCACAAATAAATAGAGCGATAAATTCACTTCTGCAGAGAAAGCTTTGAAGTACCGTCAGAGAATGTCGCTACGCTTTCCTCACCCATCACCAGACGCCTCCAGCCTTCCTTCACCACCGAGATATGCCGAATGACTCCTACCAACCCATTGACCTCACCTTTCATCTCCTGTGACCAGCACGCCTTAAACTTAAGTATTAACAAAGTGACTCTTATATTCCTTTAATAATCCAATTTCTCTTATACGAATGAACATTTTTATAACGGACTTTTGTGCGTGTGAATCAAGAAAAATTGTACTATTCATTGATGTTGTATTTTAATACAAATTGTTCTGATATACCCTTCTCTTTCGTATGTTATTTTGTTTATGTATGGTGACCTCAAATTGATTGCTTGTTGAACCTTTAGGCCAAACTAGCGGATGTCCCGAAGGACTGCTACTACTACCTACCTTCTGATAAAGCAACAAGTAACAACGAATCCACTCCCCTCCAACACCATAACACAAAACCAACCATATACATACATATGTCAAATCCGAAACTGTCCGCATATGTTTATATATGTATGAGTCCCGACGAACAAGCAAGTGTGTATGTGTGTCTGCGTACCTCATCTGATGTACGGACATGCATCTATGTTTGCGTTAGCACGATGACATCACGACGACGATTACCCCCACTCCCATAACAACACCAATACACGCAATATATATATATATATGTGTTGTTTTCATATTCTCATACTATCTTACGCACGTATATGTATACATATATACACATGCCACAATATATATATATATATATATATATATATATATATATATATAAACATATATATATACATAATATATATATATATATAAATATATATATAAATAAATATTTATACATATATATATATATATATATATATATATATATATATATATATATATATATATATAAATTTCCAGAGGAGAGAATCCAGGTAGAACTCAATATCCAGGACAGAGTAATACTATAATAAAAAGGCACAAATACTAATTCCATGGTTATATTCCATGGTAATCAATTAATTCATCAGACATTGCAATATATATATATCACGATCTAATTCATCAGATCTACAAATTCATATAAAAAAATCGGAATATATATATATATATATATATATATATATATATATATATATATATATATATATCAGTAAACGAATTAGTACAAATTCAGCAAATAACAAGATTTTTTGATGAGCATATCGATTGCTATAATAAGGCTCTAAAAGATAGTGGCTACAAAAACCCAAAACTATCTTATATAAAAAATGAAAATGGAAAGCATAGAAAAAAACAGATGTAGAAAAATTATTTGGTATACTCCCCATATAACCAAATGGTAAAAAAGAACAGATTAGGACATAAATTCCTCGCATTAATAGTCAAGCATTTTCCTAGTGAAAGTAAACTAAGTACTATTTTCAATAAAAACACACTAAAATTAAGTTATAGCTGTACAAAAAACTTAGAAAAAATCATTAAGAACCATAATGCTAATACCTTAAATAAACACTTATACCAAAACCAAAAATGTTTAGACAATGGAAAAATTAAGATAAAAATTGATGGAAATAAACAAAAACTATGTAACTGTAGAAACCCTCAAAATTGCCCACTACAATATAAATGTCGTACTGAATCATTAGTATACCAATGCAATATCTCTTCGATTGAAAGTCCTGATAACATAAATATATATATAGGTTGCACTAGCCATGAATTCAAAAAAAGATTCAACCAACATCAAACTTCATTTAGAATAAATAGATATAAAAATCAAACATCTCTCTCAAAATATTTCTGGCATCTAAAAGAATCAAATAAAACACCTACAGTAAAATGGAAGTTAATAAGAAAAGCTAGAATTTGTAGATCATTAAACGACCCGTGTCCTCTATGCATACAAGAGAAACTATATATTACTAAGTTTATAAAAAATAAAAATTTACTGAATCAGAGAAATGAAATAGCTATTATATACCGTCATATTCAAAAATTTTCCTTAAATAATATGTATATAAAAAAAAGTCTATTGGAATGGCAGGAAAAATGTTTTAAACTTGTATTTAAAATTTTAGTTAAAACATATTCAAACATAAGCATCTTTTAAAAAATGTAGTTAAATAAAATGTATCCTAAACTGAAACACCTCTATAATAAATGTACTATAAACACTTGAATGAATCCAATAAAATACCTACTGAAAAATGAAATTATAACAAAAGCTAGATGATGTAAGGTAATGTATGACCCATTGTTCTTTGTACATACATATGAAACTTTATTACTCAGGTTACATATATTTAAAATAAATAAATTAATTAATTAATACATAAAGTTTACTAAATCTGAGAAATGACTTAGATAGTTTTGTAGTCTGTGCCATTTATATTACTTAAATAATATTTAAATATAATAGTTTAAAAATTGTAATTTACATATACTTTGATATGGAAAAATAATTTTACTTACTATGAGTAATTATCCTTCTGTTATAAAGTAATATGTTTTATTAAAACTAACAATGATAATATTTTAAAATTTTAAAGTGGTAATTTTAAAATTGTAATTAAAATTGTAGTTAAATAAAATGAATTTTAACCTGTTCTTTGTACATACATATGAAACTTTATTACTTAGGTTACATATATTTAAAATAAATAAATAAATTAATTAATAAATAAAGATTACTAAATCTGAGAAATGACTTAGCTAGTTTTGTAGTAAGTTCCATTAATATTACTTAAATAATATTTAAATATAAAAGTTGAAAAATTGTAATTTCCATATACTTGGATATTGAAAAATAATTTTACTTACACCATGAGTAATTTTCCTTCTGTTATAATGTAATAAAGTCTATTAAATCTAAACAATGAAAATATTTTTAAAATTTTAAAGTTGTAATTTTGAAATTGTAATTAAAATTATAGTTATATTTAATGAATTCTAACCTAAATTTCTTTTAAATAATACTACACGCACTAAAAAGAATAAAAAAAAACACCTATAGTAAAATAAAATTAATATGAAATGCCATAAGATGTAAGAATTTGAATGACCCATGTCCTTTGTACTTACATGAGAAACATTATATTACTAGGTTTATATATAAAATAAAAGTTTACTAAATCAGTGAAATTAAGTAACCATTTTTGCCGTTATAGTCATAAATTTAAAAAAAAAAAATGTAACCTCATATACATACTTAGACATGATGTGAAAATAATCCTACATAATATAATGGATTCTAATACATTTAACTGTTCTTAAAAATAATATAGTAAAATAAAAATTAAAAAAGGAGAATATTTCAAATCGTAGTTAAATAAAAAGTATTAGGAAAAAAAAAAAAAAAAACGAAAATCTTTAAATTTAAAAAATGACGTTAAAATTTTTTTACCGTTAACAATTTAAAAAAAAAAAAAAAAAAAATTCAGATGACATCCATTCAACTGATGTCAGGTTTCATTGTAA
Source organism: Acanthosepion pharaonis (assembly GCA_903632075.3). NCBI lineage: Eukaryota > Metazoa > Mollusca > Cephalopoda > Sepiida > Sepiidae > Acanthosepion > Acanthosepion pharaonis. Next base: position 2,497,738 of record CAHIKZ030002112.1, read on the forward strand.
AATACATCCCTACCCCTTACCAAATTGTAGCTAATAACTGATACAATGATACTGACATAAGGAAAATCTAGACATCCCGTGTTCAATTTAAGTAGAATATTCTGTAACTATGGAAACGTGATTTTAGCTGTGTCTTTAAAACCCGGTAATTTTTAAAAGTTACTCCAAAATTCGCTTGAAGATGAAATGGAACTAATGTTCTTAATTTAATTGCAAAAATTAAATTCGGGGTTTTAGCTTCTATTTTTGAAACATGGTTGGAACTGTGTAAAAAAAAACCATATTTTAAATCAATTAATTTATAATATATATATATATATATATATATATATATATATATATATATATATATATATATATATATATATATATATATATATATATATATATATATGAGAGAGAGAGGTGTGCGTCCATGTGCATGTGTTTGGATATCTATTATATATATATTAATATATGCTGGTTCTTATGCTTGCTTTCCTAGATTATTGTTTTTATTTCGTGGAATTTTATGATTGTCTGAAAGCAAATGTCTCTCCTCAGGATTTCATTTTGAAATATGAATGTGATACTCGACCTTGTCTACTTCTAATGACTTGTTTAATCATTCAATCGATACATTTGTCTGTTGTAAAACAGTTTGTTTTTGTGATGTCAATCTGTACGATGTATTCTCATAAAAAGTGTACATTATCTCAGCAGAGCAGACAAAGAGTAAGAGAATAGGCGAATATGATCCTCTCCAGATAACCTATCGAATTTACTTGGATATGAAATGAGTATCGAATTTACAATCAAGCACTCGTCTAACCGCGGTTTGCGTTGGAGGTGTGTGAATATATAATTTCATCTATATCACATATCAGCCTAAGTAAGTATGTATCTATTGAAAATTTCTCATATTTATTGTGTGTACGTATGAATTTCTACTTATTTTAACAAATTATTTTCCTGGTCATGTTCTAAATAAGATAATATAAGAAAGTTGCACACGATAAAGGGGGTTGTCCGGAGATAGAATTGTAATTATTTCATTCATTCTATTTTCCTTGTACCAATTCGTAAAAAAAAAAAAATAAGATTTCTTAAAACCAGTATGAAGTAATTATATTATTCACTAGTTTGAGTTTCTTGGGAAATGGAATTAGGAAATCGATTAGCGTAGATTTTTCACCGTCACAGAAATTTCGTTGTTTAATATGTGTTTAGGGGTCTGTTTAGAAACACTTTCCACTCTTTTCAATTATTTATCCAAGACAAGTTAGACCGAAATCCATATGAAGAAATATTATGCCTTTCCAAATGAACAGTGCTCGAAAGACATGGAGGCAACTTTCAAAAGATATTTTGTTCATACATGACAAGCTGTGACTTTGTAAAAATGGTCCCAAACTATTCTTTTTTATCGGTTAATTTAAGAATAAATTTCCAAGAAAAGATTTAATGAAATACCTATTTGTCTTTATATTTATCAAGCTAAAATTTATTTATTTTCAGCCATTCTCTTGTGAAAGGTGTAAATAAAATTAATTGGCTTCATATAAAATAAACACTGCTTTATACTTAAAATCTAAAAGTGCATAGAATATATTTTAGCAACGCTGGATGCAAAGTTGTATAAGGATAGAATGTATTTCTAATGTATGTCGCCAACAAGTTTTACGGAGCAGTAGAAACAATTTAGTTTAGCATGTAGAAAAAGTAGTCGACTATGAAAACATATGTAAATGGAATTAGAATAAGAATTTTATAAATTTTATATATATTGTGTGTTAATGGAATGTGATCTATTTGAAAGCCGCTAGAAACATTCACTCAGTTCATGGAGAGGAATGTGTGAATGAAAGAACATGCAGAAGATGGTTTGCAAAATTTAGAGGTGGAGATTTCACCCTTGAAGATGAAGATCGAACCGGACGTCCAGTTGAGTTTGATGAAAAGCTTCTTGAAGCAGCCCTTGAAGAAAATCCTGCTTTATCAGTTGAGGAATTGGCAGTGGTTCTCAGTTCAAACCATACAACTGTTCATCGTCATCTTCGACAACTTGGAAAAGTTTCTAAACTTGAAAAATGGGTGCCTCATGAATTGTCTGAAAACAACCTCAAATCCCGAGTTGACATCTGCTTTTCTCTCCATTCTCGCCAACCTGTTTCAACTTTTGCTGATATACTTGTGACTGGCGAAGAAAAATGGATCTTTTATCGAAATGTTAAGCGTCGTAGACAGTGGATTGGTAAAGGGGAAGGACTCCAGCCACAGCCGAGAAGGGAACTTCATGGGCAAAATGTTCTTCTTTCAATCTGGTGGGATCGCCAAGGAATAATCCACTTTGAATTCTTACCACCCAATGCAACAATTAATGCTCAAATATACTGTCAGCAATTAGAGCGTTTGAACCAAGCTTTGAGGAAAAAAGACTTGCTCTAGTGAATCGAAAAGAGGGGATTTTTCATCAGGACAATGCGCGACCCCACATAGCAAGAATCGCGTCACAAAAGATCGAAGAACTTGGTTGGAAGAAAATTCCTCATCCACCTTATTCTCCCGATCTTGCTCCTTCAGATTGCCATTTGTTTCGTAGCTTACAGAATCATTTGGAAGAAACAGCTTTTGTAACACAGAAATAGGTTACAACTGACATATGTGAGTTCTTCGAATCAAAGCCAAAATAATTTTACAGTAATGGAATTAGTAAGCTTGTTAATGGATGGAACGAAGGCATAGATATTCAGGGAAAATACATTGTTGATTGAATATGTAATTAAATGTAACATTTGGTCACTAGTTTTATTTATTCAAAATTCGGACAGAACTTATGGGATGACTTGATATATTTACTTCAATTCAATTTCTAATAGAATTGACAAAAGATATTTCCTCGCCAGTTCATCAGGCATATTAACAATAGGACTTCGTTGCTAAACACATTATTTAAATTATCATAAATAAGAATTTTCATTTTGCACTATAGCTGATACTTGAACATAAAGAACACTATTTTGATCCTGATGGACATAATTTTGAAATCAGTTTTCTATTATGGTTTTAGGCAGCCAGATGCAGATCTTTTTAAAAGTCTTTCCTTACTTCAGGTATATACATCCCAACAATTGCAGCTCCGTGGTGACTCATCAATATCTCTCTGACGGAAAAGCCATGTCTTTTTCCAAACAGAGCGTTTTCTATGTAAATCACTGAAAGCACAAAGCCCAAGTTATTATACACGCTCGACTATAATAACATAAGTGAGGAGTTCGAATAGATTAATTATCACAGAACATTTGATTTTCATTTTCAGTTTTGCTCTATAATTATGGTTCTCTTCCAAGGTTATAGTCAACCTCTTTAAATAAATACTCCAGTACCAGTGGGCCAATATATTGTTAGGAAAATGGAAAAGGTGCGGATTATGCATTAGAGAAACCAAATTCAAGCAAGCATAAACATTTTAAAAGTTACTACTGAAAATGTATGCAAAGTTTTATATATGAACGTCGAGGCTCAACTTGTGGGTTTAGATATCTGGTAAAACTTTGACAGTGTCTGGCATGCTGATCTTCTTCATAATCTGAAGAGTTGTATGTCACCCGCTGATTTTTTGACTTCATCCAAGCCTTCTTAACAAATCCTGTTGTACAGCCACTCTTCTTGAGAATTCTACATTAATGCGAGTGTGTCGAAGGTTTATATAATTCGACCTATTTTATTTCTTTTCTTCATCAGCGACGTTCTCGATGTCAACAGTTCGTAATTATTCTACTAGCAGAACTGTTCACTCTTGTCGTAATAGGTTCTCGTACGACAACAGACGTTAAGCAAAGTCGAGCAATACATGGGTGACCGCTTGGGGACACCAGTTGCATTACCTTGGACATGTCGATAGTTAATGGATAATCACTCAAAGTTTGTAATAGGAGGACCAATTTCAAATTACTTTCAGGTCCGTTACATTCACGCAGATACCGTTGGAAAAAAATAAGAATCACCGCTTCTCCGCACGGCTAAAGTTAATTAGTAATCCTTCTATAAGCAAATCATTACTATCTCCAAATGATTATTGTTGTCTAAACAGATTATCAGGTTTTAAATAAGTTAAAATTTACTGAAAAGCCGTAAGAAACCAAATCAGTCTCTTACAAGTAAATTCCTGTCTGTCCTTTAAAGTAAAAATGGCAGCTGACTTCCGAAATTATCTTTAATCTGTTATTAGCTGATGAAAGAAATGGCTTATTAATTTTTATGTCAACAAAACGAAACTACTGTTTTTCATTCATCTCAGAGAACTATATTTGGCTTCCACTAGCATGGCTGATGAGAGAACACACAGAATAGATATTCATTATGCTTTCTTGCTGGCACATTTTCCTTTGACATGAAGTGAAATAATTATATTGAATCTTTTGCTATATCTGCTGCAAAGAATGCTGGTTCACTGTGGCGTTCTAAAATATTATATCACCGGAATCTATCTTATATGTTTATAAATCCCCCAGTCTTTCCTGCATCGAATATTGATGCCACATCGGGTCATGTGTCTCTATATAACTTGCGATAAGTGATAACATCCGAAGAATGTTGTACAAACTTATAGGTCCTAACGACATATCTCGATTTCCGTCAGTTTCCCATTAACTTGACAAGAGTTTCCTGTATGATTTGTTTAAATATTTTCATGGAAAGTATTCTAATGAGATTTCGTCTTTGATAACTCGACAGCGAATATTTAGACGTATTAGTCTTGAAATAGCTTCATGTTACCATGAGTTCTATTCTAATAGTTTGTTTTTTATTTTTTTATTTTTTTTATTCACGCACGTCGCTTGGGGAACTCTATTTCTGATTCTTGCTTTCCTGCTATTTTCAAAATCTAAATTCAATATCAATCACCATGTTCTGTCTTCCTGAATCTGCTTCTTTTATTCTATTTAATCTTCACTAAATATTATTCTCATCTTGTTTCATACATGTCATTACCTTTTGTGTCGATGCTGTTATCCCCTTCTTTGACTAGAAACAATTTTAAAAATATGCTTTAACAGAGGACGGACAATGAGACGTCATACTTCAAAAGCACGTTAAAATCATACTTATTATAAAACCCAGGTTGTGTGTGTGTCGGTTCGTTTATATATTGGATCGGATTTCCTACATTTTTCAACCGATTTCAACAAAACTTCACAGGACTACGTAAAATTATCTTGCGGTGGTTCTGCTAGCGCCATCAATTGTATAAACACAATTGTTTTTTGCACGAAATCAATTTGAAAACACGATTAAGAGGTTGTAGCGAGAATAAAAGGGAGACAACTCATATCGAGTTATACCTCTAAAACCCAGGTTGTGTGTGTGTGCGTGTGTGTATGTGTGTTTGTGTGTGTGTGTGTGTGTGTGTGTGTGTGTGTGTGTGTGTGTGTGTGTGTGTGTGTGTTCATATATGGGATCAGATTTCCTACAGATTTCAACAAAACTTCACTTTTTTTTGGCAGGTAGTGTTTGTTCTTGTCTTGTACACGTTTTTCTTTATTTTTACATTCAGAATGCTTTAAAAATTCCATTTACAAGACAATTGTTTATAATAAAATACTATTCAATCGGTAGACTCATAACGATTGAAATGTTTTTGTTTGAGTTTGGGTTTGACCAATTCGTAAAAAAAAAAAAAAAAAAACTAATTAAGATGTGCGTGTCCGTCAACCTTAAACAATAAACTTTGTCAATTATTTTCAGTCTTTATGATGGTCGATACTTGATCGGGCTCTACTGCTAATAACTAAATAAGCCTTACAAAATCTAAAGACCGTATTAAGAGAGTTGAATGTTCCAGCACACATAATAAGGAAAATAGGCTTGTAGAGTATGACACTCAGAGGATATGTTGACAACAAGTACCATGCAGAAGAGCAGCGGTTTTAGAACAAGGATTTCGATAGATAGCAAAATGTAAAGCGTAATATGAGCTGCAAAATAATAAGATGTGGTGGGACATGGTCACTGACGTTTTGAAAATCACGGTGCCTAGAAGAAAAAAATTATCGAACAGACTGACGCCGCAAGACATTTGATTCAATAGTTTTTCAAATTAGAAATGATCAAAAAAATATTGCATTTGATTCTACTTAGGATTTATTCATAGCTTAAACTTATTGATTGAAAAACAAACCAGTAAAATTGTGTTCATTAAAATAATATATACATATGTGTGTTTCTGTGTGTGCATGTGTAAGTCTCTGTGTGCATACTTTGTTCGCACTTTAAGATCCTTCAATAAAAAATATCAGATGTTTATCACATAAATCTATTCTATAAAGTAAAAATAAAAAAAATTCTTATAATGTACGTCCACATTTTTCATTTTTTTTTTTTTTTTTTTACTGTCAAACAAAGCGTACTTTCATTTTTGTCGATTAACTTTGTTAGGGACATCATTTATCGATAAGCTACCATTACTTCACGAACACAGATTATATCCGTCATCGATTTATTTGTTTTTCTTTTTTGTGTGTGTTTCTAGCCATTTTCAAGAGCATCCAGCTCATATTACTGTTGGATGTGAGACTGATTCACTGACGAGTATTGGTGCTTTAGATTCAAACCAAAAACTATTTGTGAATCGATTTAAAGATTCATTTTTGGTTATTGGAAAGAAAGAAAACAGACTGCACTAATAGCAACAAATGCAATACAGTCAAACAAATATAAGTAGAAAACTAAAAGAAACTGAAAAAATATCCGAAATTACGAATTTGGAGAAAACGATAAAAATATTGTGACTGGGTTTCCCCGCTTTCGTTTTTTTTTCTTCTCCGCAGAGCGTTTCATCGAATATCGATTGGCTGTCAATGTTCAGACGTAATAGTCTGCAAGATGAAATAATTTTGCAGTCGTTTGACTTGTTCTATCATTATGTATATTTGCTTTTAACTTTCAAATAATCCTTTGATTCAGGTATCTATCTATACGACCGCGCACACACACACACATAAATACATATATATATATATATATATATATATATATATATATATATATATATATATATATATATATATATAAGTAAAAACTAATATAACATGACTGAAAACTTTTAGTAGTCATGAACTGAGTAAGAGGGAATAAATGATTTACTAATTGCCCTGGAAATTATCCAGATTTCTAAATATGTCGACAACCGATTGCGCCACCTTGAGGTAATAGGTCAACTACACAGAGGAGACAGGTCCTGCGCGAACAGACTAAGTAGTTGGCGGCATAATCTAGACTGTGTACTCTGGTATCGTCGTAGTTTAAAAAATGTGTAGTATATTCACTCATCGATCATGATATTTTTTCTAAAGAACATAATATTCAGTCACCCTGCCATCCAATTTTACAAAGTCAAAAGTCGATGTTGAGACACACTGAGCGAACTTAAGTATAAAACTAGGCAGCTGATGGCGATCCCGAACGAAAGTGTTGTAGATTTTAAAAAGTGAGAACTTCATAATTAATGGGATTATTTTGAAAGGAGTACAGTGCTCTCAGTATGTGCTTTTTTGAAAGGGCTGGATGCAATCAGAATATATATATCAAAGTGAAAATAGCTAGTAAGAAAAATACACTATGTTCCTGAATGAAACATATAAGTGTCAAATATCAACAAATACATATATTTTATGTGTATTTTCATATATACAATTTATTTATCCATTACAGATTATACATATATATATATATATATATATATATATATATATATATATATATATATATAATTAAACAGTATTGTTTACATTTACCGGCCTGATTGTTCGAGAAATTTTCTGTAAAGATATGCGTTCTCCGACCGGAATCGTTCCTGTATTACTATACGTAACCATCCATTTGATCTGACGTGCTATACCATTTAGCTACACAGAAGCGTTTGGTTAGCAAAATCCAAATTACTTTTTTTAAACACACAATCTTCGATGATCTGTCTAGATCGATTATATCTGCTGACGAAAAGTATCTTAACGTAAACAATGACAACATATAATGAAATACAGTAAAAAAAAAGAAAAGAAAAATATAACGTATAAAGAAAAAATATATGAAATAATTCACGGACTTTATCCATTTATGCGTAGTCCTGATCAATGAACTAAACCATGCAATTTTTTTATAAATAAATGACTCTTAGTACGAAAGAGATTTTACCGGTTGAGATCAGGTCTTTTATGAGCAGTCCTGTTAGAAAAACTTCGTTGATAATATATATTTCAACTCTTGCAAAGGGTTCGCTAGAAAGTTTTAATCTACTGACTTGAAAAATATGTTTCGCTTGTCTTTCATCTATAAAATATAACTCCTCGAAATTCACTTCGTGGGAAAGCTGTCAGCCTCCAACTTAAACAAAAACTCTCAGATAAATTTGCAGCAGAACGATCCCTTGCTAATCCAAAGGCACACTCCTCCAAGCCAGAAATTTATTTTCTTATTTTCTTTCCAGAATTTTTTTACATATCCGTTCCAGAACATGTGGACATAAGCAATAGTGATGCATCTTAATAGATTGCGTAATTAGACCGCGCGAGGTTTGGTAAAAGCTCTGGGATGTCAAACGAGTCTAAACACAAAATAATCTAACTTCATTCACTCGAATTAAATTATTTACAGATAACAAATAATGAGATATATTTGTCCGAAACTCACGCTCCGGCCTACCACTTTACAAAAATATTCCTGCGGCCACAAATTACATTCGTCAATAATTCTGATCAAACCTTCTCCAGCTGAAGGTTAAGACTGAATGAAATCCGGAGAAACTTCAATAATCCTCGCGGAAGATGCCGGATAGATGACAACCTTCCCGCGCCCAACAACAAGTCAACAAACTTACTCTGGTTAACTTTGACCTCTATCGCTATTTCATACAAGATGATTTCTAGAATTGCACATGAAAAGCGTGGAGACGTCGTTGGCATTAACAATATAACTGAGCGTGTTGTTGGCACCAATAACATAATTTAGCCCAGGACCGCACTGAACTTCCGCTGGATTGATTCCAGTACAAGGTGATACAGTATGGGATAAATGGGGCAACGTTAATGAATCAATCTGAAGTACTTGAAAGACTTCAGCCATAACCTATTCAATTCCACCACTGCAAACTGCAGACAGTGACCTGTGTCCTTGCAGTACAAGCATTTAGGCATTCTGCCTGAGACAATCAGCGGCAGCTTCCGATATTTCAAATACAAACTGTTAAGAATAGAATTGAATATTTGAATATTCGATATGAAAATAAAACATTATTTTGTCTTTATTTCGCACATTGAAAATGTTGATCCTTTTACATCTTGTGAGACGTACACATCCAGGGACAAGATTGATGTAAGGAAAAAGTATTTAATAGAATTGATAATCTTTATTTGAAGCCAACTATAAAGACGACCACAGTTCTTTTTATAAATGAAAATTAATTATTATAAATTTTATCCGCCATCAATCATCCTTTATCTAGATAAAATGCCTGGACATTTGCGCAGATTTCATGATTTCCATTAAACTCATGTGATGTAATGCAATCTATTTTGAAGAAGCCCTCAATTTCTTCTGAAGGCAATATAGGTTTCAATAGCTTGAAAGGCCTGCAGAATTAATTCTACGAATATTGGAATTTTCTTAATGTATAGTAAAATGAATTTAAATCTAGGCCACGTTACAACAGAAAATGTATTTTGAAGCAATTGTAGTTGAATTTTGTCTATCTGCGTATATTTGGTCTATGAACAAAACTAATAATTAAATTATTTTAGATTAGAAGCAGGTATTTAAATTCATGCTAATTTAATCGTTCCATCCAGTCTGTCAAAAAGCGTTTATCATTATTGTTTCTATTGATTGTACTCGCAACATAACTTTATATGTAGCATTATCAACTCATTTAATTTTATTTTCACCTGGGAACACGTTAATATAATGAAGTTTCTTATCAATATGTGTATCCTACCTTTGAAATACATTAAACACTTTACATTTTACAAATAGTTCATATATTTACAGTCTAGATGGAAAATATTGAAGATTATGTCCGGCCAATCACATAGCTCGAGAGTATTATTCTGTGTAGTATGTGACGGGGACACCTGGTCCAGGGTCGAAACCTTTGGTTACGGCGCCAACTGTGACGTCGCTCCTCCTGGTCGCTCTTCGCTGTTCCAAGCGTGCCGTTCCAACCCCTTGGTTAGATGATTACCAGCCTCGCCTTTCTCAACCCGCTTCCAACACCTGGTTACTAGGGTAACTGTACTGATCTCCGGTCTGTCTACCCACGTTGTGATTAGATCTTAGACAGACGGGATCAAACAGGGATTGGGGCCGTATGCAAGTTGAGTCCGACGGGGTGGCAAAACACAAGTAAAAAGAAAAAACTCACGAGACAAAAATTACTGATAAAAAGGGTAACAACCTTTTATATCTAATGTTCATTACATAAAAATTGTTCTTACTTCCCGACCCGCTTTGTGGATGTGGCACCAAGCTCCTATCATACAACTTAAAGACTTGAATTGTCTACTCTTCAGAATTGTGTATGTCGGGTGTGGTCTAGTTCGACACTGGGGCTAATCTCTACCAGTCGTTCACAGCTGATTCTTCTCTTCGGCTTGAGTTGGACGTATTTCTTCACTTCGATTTGGTTTGGTCGAATTTCTGTTCTTGGGCTTGGTTTGATTTCAACTTCTTCTTCTTCCGTCCTGCAACTCTTTTCTGTCGACTGAGGTTGAACTGATTTGCTTGTTTGGCCTGCAACTTTACTGCCTGTCTGAGGTGGACCCTTCTCGCTGCCGTCCGGGGCTGAACTCTCTGTCGTCCGAGGTGATCTCTTCTCGCTGCCGTCCGGGGCTGAACTCAACTCTCTGTCGTCCGAGGTGATCTCTTCTCGCTGCCGTCCGGGGCTGAACTGATTTCTGTCGATTGGGGTCCTGCTTTTATTGACGCCGCAACAAACTGGGGTGGGTCTGTCGGCGTCAGGGTTTTCTCGATAATTCCAAAAAGTCTTTTACTTCTGATTTCCCATTATCGCTCTTATTTTCACCCCTACTTTCTCACAGTGCCTCTGGTGGGGAGGCGCATACCCATCTCTCCCGGTCTCTCGTATGTCAGGTGACCGTTTTCGACCAATGGGTCTTGATCGAGCGTCCTTTCTCCTCTTCTCGCATATCACGTGACCGCTTTCGGCTAATGAGATTCTGGTTGGGCGTCTCCCGTACTACGTGACGTCTCCAATCGGGCGTGGCTTATCCCGTCCTTGTTCTGGGAAGGAACACCTTGCTAAAAAAACAAAATCCAATTTGGTCTTTTTCGCACGCACGAAAAATGACAATCTTGGCCTTTCTCACCTTCCTGGTTCTTGTCAAAACAGTCCGCCGCTAATTAGATGTGACTTCAGGAAGAATTTTTTTCCGTCTTGCTGGCGCTTTCTGTGAGCCAAGAACAATTGTTTTTTTACCTCTTTGTTTTTGCTCAGACCTGATAGTCAAAAATCTTAATTATCTGAATTGAATATGTCTTCACTTCATCATCGTGGGAGTTCTGATCTTTAACAGGTCAGAATCTGTATACAATTCCAGCGGTCACCTTCTCATCCCAAAAGACACTTTTCCCCGATTAATATTTCGTTTCCATTGTTCTAAAAAATCCCATTTCTCCAAATTGATAATGAGTCTTCTACACAAAAGTAGGCCAGATGCTTCGACCGACATTTTTATCAATCGCACATATGTTCATACACTTTTACCAAGCCTGTTTTCTTTCTCTCTTTTAATGACTTTTCATTCTAAATAACAATTCCCATTGTCTTCCGAAATTCGGTCAGGCACGCTGGCCTAGATACCTTTTTGACACCTGTTTTCGCTAATGACCGGCCTTTTGCATTACTCATCCTCTTTCTTTCTTTTTCTCCCTCTATCTCTCTTTTTCCCTTTTTTTTTCTTTTCTTCCCTTAGGATCGCCTAAGTACAATTAGAGAATTATTTTCGAAACTCAATTATTCTTCGTCTAAAAGAACTAACAACTGGTTAATAATAATAAAAAAAATTAAATCATATTTCTATGAATATTTCTTTTTTTTTCTAATAATGCAGGGTGCCACAGTACGCATTATAAATTGCAGGACATTATATAAATGTCAATAATTACTAGATGTAATAGGAATGCAAAAAAAGATTAAACATGTCGCAGGAATTAATACCAGAATTCTTTTTATCATATTTGTTTTATCTTAGCATAGTCTGACAATTGACAATAATCTTATGGTATTTATTTTAATTTGAACGCACTTCGGCAACCTATGAAATTTTCTTTCTCCTAAGTAATTACTTTAAGTCCTTTTTGTATCGATCCGACCACAAAATATACTTGTATTCTGATTAAATGTGATATTTTGATAAATCGGGCAGCACAGTACTGTCAGGTATTTGTCTCTTCCATATCATTATCTGATTGTAATCGATTTTCGTAAATACTTTGGCATTATTTATAATTTATCGCTTCCTTTATTAAGATTCATATGTATATTACAAATGATCACTAGCTCACTATATATCATTCTTTCATGTTGTCACCTATGATGCATTGACTCTTAGTGTATGTTTGCATTCAAACCGTTTTTCTATGACTCCTATGAAGTAAATATATAAAAAAATTTTTTTGTTATATTTTCAGCCAAGTATTTCGAAATGGATAATTGCTGAAGGCATGTCTAGCTTTGTCTTTCTCAAGTTTCATTCTTTGTTATAACTTCTATGACAGTTTATTGGCATAAACAAATCAGTATGCGGAGAGACCTCATCGATCATTGTTGGCTTTATAAGACTAAATAAGTCAATAAGAAGAAAGCATAATTTTAAAAATCTTATTGAAATCAATGCATAGAATGTAGAAATAGCAGAAAAGATGTCGGAATTTTTTGATTTCATCAGACAATGATTAATTCCTTGTTCTGTGCTTGGAATATTTCTCAGACTTTTATTTTTAGTTTTAGTAAAGATGTTTCTGTTATCCGTTTTTATATAATAATATCATTTGGTGGATACATTCATTTTTTCTAAACACTAAACATTGTCCTCTCTTTTTCCTTCTAGAATTCAGATTTATGTATTGATCAAGTGCCTTGACACGGTAATGGAGGAGAATCATTATCTATCTCACCATTAATTCCTTCCTTACTGTTTGTCCAGTCTTCGTAACCTTCTACCTAAACCAATTCTTTCTAAATAACATTTTTACTATTTTTTCGTTTCTAGGTTCAGAACAGCCTCGTACATATCTTTCTACATTATTTTTATAATTGAACAATGTCTTTCAGATTACAATAACTACGTCTACTTTTCTACAAGTCGTGTTATTTATGATAATGTTATGGGGTTCACCCCTTTTTCATATAAGTGGACTCGACCAAAGTGTTACTTGGACTGCTGCCGTTAAATACCCCAGAGTCAGTCAGAGAGTCAATCTGAGGAGAGAGAGAAGACTGAGATTGTGATTGAGTTGGAGGTAGAGTAATAGTGTGAGGTAACCGCTTGTAGAAGTCAGTTACAAGCACGTAGACCTTAGGAAGTCCTACTTCGAGACTGTATATCTCTATATGTTATTGCTACTAACGGCGTTCCTGGATTTATTAACAGTATTACACTTTGTATTATTGTGTAAATGCATTTTATTTTTTTATATTTAATTCTTGCGTTTGTCATTCATTGGAGACCGAATTTCATCTCGGAATCCACAACAGATAAAATTTTAAATCCAAAACTTTCAACTGTTCGAGGAGAAAGTCCATTCACCCAATGGATGGTGATTCTGGAGTTTCCTGTTTGATCTCAGCTCTGTTTTAAATTTTCATGGTTTCAAATTCATTCGTCATTTTTCTCGCATTCACCCACCGTGCAAATAGCAAGATTCCTACTTGTTCGTGTTTTGCGATTTCTGTTCATTTATAATTCTTTTCTCTCCTTTAATTATTTTAATTCATTTTCCCGACACTTGGTTTTCCTGGCTCAAAATCGTTTTGCCTATAGATGCTTGAGCAGTATCCTATTAACTATTATGCATGAGGCTTTTTTAAACTGATATTTAATTTTTAAAACCCAGAAGCACCAAGAGACAATTCCAAATTTTGCTATGAATATCCGATAACTATATAAACAATTTCCTTGTAGTTGAATAAGTTAACTCTAATTTCAGGCCACCTACATCAGTAAAAACCTGCCCCTCGTTCCATAGCCAATTACTGGTTGAAACCTTCAGCGAATTGGATTCAATAATCCACTCCGATGAACAGCTAGACCGAGCAAGCTATCATGCTTAGTCAATTGAAAAAGATAGTTATTGTGCTTTTACGCCATTTGCAATCGATATTACAATTTGGTCAAGCAGTTTACATTCGTGAAACATCCTCTCTGTCATTAGGAGCAAATACACCTAGACATGCAAATATACGCAATCGTCGTATTATTTTGCATTCTTTTATGTACATATATCTTTGGATGTTAATTTGTGAATTATTTTGGTTGCACCATTATGCACACACCCACTCACAAACACACGAATATATATGCATGCTTATCCGAAGATACAAGAATCTACTAGTCTCCGCGTATTCCTACAAGAACAGAAAAGATTTTCTAACGAACTGTATATATGAAAAATCTTTCCATCGGAATCAAATTTTATAAAAATTTTAAGAATACATTTTGAAAGCGTCGCCCATTTGACGACAACGTGACCACGCTCAAACGGAAAGCTGATCATTTAAAATTTTCATTCATCTGTTTTGGATAAGACTTGTTTTTATGTCCATCGTTTTCGTCAAGTTATACTGATTATGTTAATTGTATTTTTAAAGAATATTGTCCTGAAGAAGGTTATTAAACCGAAACGTCAGACGTCGACATTTCATTCATATTAAAACAACATAATCACATTCTAAAGATTTTTGTTTGTTTTTCCAGATATTTTCTTCATTTATATATATATATATATATATAGAGAGAGAGAGAGAGAGACATACATCGATATAGATATATGCATACATACAGATACACACACATAAATGCACACACACACACACACACACACACACACACACACACACATATATATATATATATATATCCAAAGAAGTTTCATTGATATTTTCCCACTTTCGAGTAAGATGTTGAGTATCGTGGTCGAAGTTGCGTATAAACTGTCGGGAGTACATATTTTATTATTTTGATCAAGTACTTCCGACTATTGCAATCCTGATCAAGAATCAATTTGGTGTCTGTGTAGTAGTTGATATTCATTTAAATACATCCTGATGGTCCTTGAGAACCTGAAAGTTTAAAATTGTCTACAGTGACTTCATGTGTAACGACTATTGGGAAGGAGACCGCACAAAATGAATGCAGTTTATTTATGTATTTATTCATTTTTATATCTGCACATTATTTATATCATATGAACTCCAAAGTACATCTAATATAATTAGTGTTCGTCTATAAAATAAATTTAGTAAATAAAAATTAAAATAAACACATTCGAAAATTAGAAAAATAGACTGAACATGTCGGTACATTTTAATCAAGCTTTTTTTAATTTAAACATTTTTTATATATCCTTTTCCCCATACAAAGACATAAATTAACTAAGATGCAAGGGGTTACTGAGTGTTAGAGAATATAATAAAAAATCTATTATGGAGAGATAAAGATAAAAGAAGAATTAAGACGACAGAAGATGATAATTGACCTTATATTTGTATTTGTGAAGATCAAAGTTAACTGGAAAGCAAGAAGCCGAAAGAGATTCCCACAGTCCATAAGAAAGAAAGAGGGAACTCTTAACACAGAACCTACGTTTGCATCAAGGTATTTCAAATCTAAAATCATCACAACTTAACATCAATCTATTAAGGCACTTAAATTTATAATTTTACGTACCACAAATGAAATTCTTCGTTACAATTATTAGGGAAGTTTTTATAAAAAGAAAAAGAGACAAGGAAGTTACGTTACGGCGGTGGGAAAGTGACTGTAGCCAAGATGCCATTTCAGGACCAATAAGATTGCAGATTCGTCTCTGGATTTTATCAAGAACCTCTTAACGTTTAGCAGGAGCTCCAAACCAGATGTAGCTGCAATATTCAACATAAGGACGATTGGTAGACTTATAAATATTTTGGCGAGCAAAATTGTCTAAGACGATACAGAGTAACAATATTTCTAGCAGCACATCTAACAATTAATTCAATATAATCTCCCTTCATTTTTCTTTTTCATTTCAGTAATAAGGCAAGTTCTAGAAGGGGCAATGAGATACTCTCAAGGAGGTTAGTATCAACCTTGCTGATGGAAAGTAAAAAGGTTTCTCTCAGGCAAATAAAGAGCAATGGCATTTTGAAAACGTTAAAATTCCTTGTTGACAACATGTGGTAGGGATGCGAGACATATCGCAGCTCAGTTGCACGTCTCTTCATTTGAATTTAACTTTAGAAAAATCATGGACTTGTAAAAAAAAAAGTAAATTACTGTAAATAATTATTCTTTTTAGAACATCTGACAAATTGTTTGATGCCTATAAAGTCAAAATAATCAGATTTGTATTTATACATACAATTATTAGTTCAGCTATGCTGCGTATTCCAGCATAAAAGAACGATGTATTTGATCCAATTAATGTTTAGATTATTTCATTTTATATTCTCTTTTGTTGGAAGAATAGCTGCTGAGAATATTAAATTTACACGTCCCCTAGTTAATTATACACGGAATGTGACATCTCGAAATGTCCGGCTGATAATAGAATGCTTAGCCGATTGATAGTCTGCTTTGTTGCTTTTACACTGTAAGAATAGACGTTATCATCTATTAGAATTAGCTGTTGCCTTTTAAAATATATTCACTCCTACTTTCATTTACCATACCTTTTCGATGTAATGATGCACTCTTTTAGAAAGTTATGCTAATGGGTAATAAAGATTCTCAGTTGAATCTCCCCAAACATAGGGAAAGTGATTCATTCTTAATAGAATTCAATCAGACTGAAATGATTAATTTTGTCTTTTAACCAATCATGAAGTTTCGTAGTCTCCTCCTCATATAACCATTCTTCTTGTTTGTCTGTATTTTTGGACAAATCCTTAAACAGTCACCGATTTTCTTTTGTTGCAACTCATTTCCCACATTCAACATTTGCCTAAAGCTAACAAAAAAGGATTACATGTGATTGATTGCATTTCTATGATTTCATTAGCATTGTGCAAATGGCAATGCTTACAGCACACACACACACACACACACACACACACACACACACTCTCACGTATAGATAGAAAGACTTCCTAAAATGAATAAAGTTCTTACACATGTGGATTTTTAAAAACGTTTCTCTTATCAAAACTGAATTTATTTCATGTACTCGCAAAGGATCGACACCATTTTTTTATTCTTTCATAACCAGACCTAATCGGTGGAGGGGGTCAGATACCGAGTCTTTCATTATAGTTTTTCTTAGTTAATATCAAGAGTGATTTCACCGTGCAAATTTCTAATCCGTATCATATGACCTCAAAGTCCTGTATTATGTGAGATGCTTACTAAATACCACTGAAAAGAAGGCTCGAGAGATACTTATGGTAGAGTTTTACGTTTACGGTGGGCCTTAGCCATTAAGAGGACCCAAAGCTAATAGGATTTGGTGGTCCCTTTATTACTTATCTTGCACCCCTCGTTTCCATAATGAAAATACACCTTTTTGATGCTACTGTTATGGTGTCAAACATGAACCACTTAAATTAGAATTTTTAATGAGATCATTCATTTTTTTTTCATGCACTTCACGATATTTTTATCTGAAGATTACATCCGACAGAAATATACGTAGAATGATCGGCCGGTATCAATCTAAATTTCTTGCACACAAATGCACTTGCAAAGTATATTGACCAATGTTGCACTTATTACATTCCTGTGTTATCAAATCTCCTTTATTCTCATAGTTTTATGTTTAGGTGGCGCTTGGACCCGTACACGACCATGGGTAAAGCTGGCCCTTGTCCGATTTGAAATGGTTATGCTGAAGGAGTTAATTGATATAAATGGAAAACTACGTGCTAGATAATGTAGGTTATGAAGTTAATGAGGATAAAACATGGTTGAGAAATGCCTCAGTTATCGTAGATTTTTGTTCGATTTTGTGTCTAATCTATCAAATTTAAATTGGGATCATGGACGTGTCTGATACTTTATGGAGTGGTTTATGCTTCTGAAGCAAATCCACGCAATTATATGTCCGCCACTTGATTTTATGCAATCTTGCATTGTTTCATTCTCCACCTGGTCTTTTTATATAATCCTCACTGTTAATGCAGCATTCATTCATTCCTTATTTGTTTGTCTATAAGTATTTGATATGTTAACGAGACACTTTTTTTCCTTCATGTCTCTTGTCTACCTTTTACAGATTTACAGTTTTCTTTCCAATTAAAACACTGCTAGTAGTATTAAACGTCTTTTGGATGGTTTGAATATTGCTTCTGGAAATTCCCAGTATCCTGTCTAGGTCTCGTTGATGCATCTTCTTCTCCATAACTTTATCTTTGATCTTAGCGTAAACAAGGAAGCTAATGGTCACCAGCAATGACTTGCCAAGACACCCTACACTCATGTTTATGAGATGGAATATGTCCTACTTAAAAATGTGCAGATAAACATAACCTTATCTTCTTCGATCTTTAATTAGCCCAACAGATTTACGTGGCTATCTTTCAACATTAGGCTGCTTAACGCGTTGTATCTTCTGTTGCACGGCACCTACAAAAACGGAACATATTATTTCCTGTCTAAGATCCCAAAAGATCTTCCGAATGTTTTCACTTGAAACTCTTTCAGTAATAACAAACGTCTTTGAATGGTTTGAATAATGTTCCTAGAAGTCCACAGCCACCTGACCATCTTTATTTGCGTCATCTTCCTCTTTAAAGTCACAACGTGCATTTTTTTGATTTTAGTGAAAAAAAAATCTAATGTTCAACTACTCTCATATTAATAAGATGGAACAATTTCTACTTAGAAATGTGAATATGATCATGAATTTATCAGCTTGGATCTTTCATTGGAACAATAGCTTTGTATGGTCTTTTTCAATTGTAAGCTGATTAAAGCGGTGTATCTTCTGCTATACAGCACCTAGAAAAACGTAACAAATTATTTTCCAATACTCAAAATTTACAGACACTATTGATCAAAGCACAATGCTAAACGATCTTAACGTCTTAATAAAATAACTGTTTATAATCATTTTATAAAGCTGGGCGAAAGTTTATGCAATTCAGATTATATATGATTTCTACTGTACTTAAGGTGTGAAACTGAGACCCAGGAGACACTCAATAAATGGAGCGCCATTTACGGTGGGAAATATTAGGATTGGATAATTTGATGAAAAAAGAATACCAATTTGATTTCTGAGGCACTGAAAGTAACAAGCAAATGATTTCTTCAAGAGGTGAGAGAATAGATTGGCTGCAAGGATCATGTCATGAAATTACTTATAGATATTTACTGAAGATAAGAGTTTTCCTCAGTCAATCTTTAATAATATGCAGAAATATGTAGGGCCGACGTGACACTATTAGGATTACCAACATTGATCTCATGAGCTTAAGAAAAACTGGTCATTCACTATTACATTCATGGACCTACCTGAGGGAAAGAACTTGATGGTTATCTAAATTCTTTTAGAGTTACCATGGATACCCGCTATGCCACACCTTCAAAGACTTGGAAATGTTCAAGGTAATCCCTTTAGTAATAAAGCTACCAGCGAGCGCCTCATTGATTCCGTGGCTGATGTTAGATAAAACATACACAGAATGTGGTAATCTATATTGTTACGGTGATTTCTGTTGAGGTGCTTGACTACTCCCTTTTGAGACAACAGACCCGAATAACAGATAATATCCCTTTCTTGTCAGAACACAGTTTGATATTCTGACATCTAAGTGAAAAACTTGTAATCAAAAGGATTGGTGACAGGAGACAGTGAAGTGCGACAAATGTATTTATGTATTTATATATGAAGAATAAGCGTAGTTCATTCTGTTCATACGTAACTGACATAAGAACTCTTTAAATAGAGTATATAATGTTAATCTTTGAATCTGAAATTATTTAGTAGACTGCTGTCATATTAATTGATACTCTATCACACAACAAATGGTTCATTAGTTACCGTTTAAATCAATGGTCGTTGTATTTTCTCTTAATAGAAGCAAACGATGGAGAACATACAGAATAAATAACCTGCTTCTTCTATCAATACATGAAATGCATTGTTCGAGATTCATAATTTTCTTGGAGTAATCTATTGTTACGCTCAGGCGGAAACATACGCGGAAGGCGACTACAATATAATTACTATTATTCTAAATTAATTGCCCTTCTTTATCGTGGCGTATGTATATGTAACGGTATTCGACAATTATTCCAAAAGCCTTGTTTCAGTTTATAAGTAATCATTTACATTTAGAACAGCTTATTGACTTAACTGGATTTGATATGTTAAATTGATACGTTTACTCAGAATTAAATTTATTTCCAAGTCAGATACTAGCTAATATTTTATCGAAAACATTTTATTACATAAATATCAAGATGTATGTCATGTAAACATATCAAGTATCTATTAAACGCTTTCCTTCATATTTCAAAAGAAACGCTCAAACTGATAAGTCAATTTAATTCAAAAGATTTCCTCTATCGTAGCTTCAATGTCAAGTAGACTATTTTATTAAGCATAGAAGTATCTTCATTTTATTATTATGCCACAATAGTTTGCTCTCTGGCAAATGTAAATTGTTTCTGCAATAATAAATGTATTTTATTTGCTAGCGTATAATGTCATTTTCTTCATTTGTGTTAAGCCTGGTGGCCTGACACTGAGTTTTCAATTACAAAACTGCGATTCCATTTATATCACGATTCTGCTTCTGAACTGATTCAATGACTCCATTTACAGCATAGAATAAACAAAAGATTATGCTAAATATTGAATTCGAAAATTATTGAATTCGAAAACAAAAAACTAGGAAAGATAAAGATCTGTCTCTATTTACATTATTCGGACTATTGTCCCCATCTTTGTCGCCATATTTATTACTACGTTTCGGCCGTTATACGCTCCGGCCTTCTTCAAGCGGTTGGAATGTCGAACTGAAACCTTTATTTCGCTCACTGGAGTAGACTGTTCTAGTTCCACGTGCCATGTTTAATGGATGTCAGTTATCAGTTATCTCTTGTTAATTCCCCTATGCAAGTTCTCCACTCCATTAACCGGGTATTGAACTCACACTCTTTGGCTCCTGTCACTTGATCTAACGCCTTTACCCATTGCTGTAATAAATATGGCGACAAAGATGAGGAGAAAATGTAAATAGTGTACAAAATACCTCATCTCAGAAATATAGATAGATACTGACAGATTTGTCAGTATTTAAATATAATAGCTAGTTTAATTCTTACATTTGGATAAATTATGCCACTACACGCAAAGTGATAGCCATGTTATAAAATGAAGCCTAAATTATACTTGACGAATTATTTTTGATCTGAAATCAAATGAACAAAAGTAATCTAATTGTAGGGGAAGGACAGAATCAAAGCTATGAAATGAATTGTGCGACGATGACAAAAACGAAGAAACAAAACGGGAAAATGAAACGATTGTGAAATAACTGCTTTATTTAGCTTAACAAGAAGTAAAAGAATTGGGTGAATGATGTTGTTATAATTGATAGAATTAGAATGATTATATTAGTGTCTGTCAGTAACTGATCTACGATAATATGAAAGATACGTAGCGAGATGTTCAGCATCGTGTGAATCAGACTCCGAATAGGAACAAACATTTTGAACTCAGAAATTATATGACAATAGACTAATTAATATCTTATTAATTGTTAGATACAATAGATGCGGAACGTGTAGACCTTCATTAATTGTTTCACACACAGAGATATATGTGTGTAAATGAGTTTGTGAGAGACAGAGAAAAGCAACAGTTAATTCACTATAGACATATGCAAAACTATATGTATGTATACACGAACGCGTAGGCGTGTGTTTAGAACTTTAGCGTTCAGGCATGAGAACTGGGTTCGAATCTCTTAATGGGCTGTTGGTGAATGCAGTGATTTCTTGATGTCATCAGACCCAGGAGGCAATCCCATCATGTAGAAGGGTTGAAAATGCGCAAATCAACAGCAAGAACTGGCCAATGTTTTGTGAGGGGGAATGGGCTCAAATGAAATCTATGGTTATATTAGTACGAAGTCAGAGGTCATCGTTAAGGACGCATTTAACTGTTGATGACTACAGATTGTACGGTTTCTCACAGAATTTGTAACTAAGTTCCGCTCAACAAAGTTGCAGTTTAAATAACGGGTAGGTCCTGTATGCGTCTAAATGTGTCTGAGCAGAATTCTTTAACAGGGTTTGTCTCATCACACTAACAGACAAGTGTTGGAAATGAATAGCTCTCCATAATACATGTATACATAGATATTTCCCTCGGAATCATATCTAGAAATCTATTTATTGCATTGAGGATTTGGAGAAATCCCAGCAAGGGAATTGTATTGAGTCGAAGTTGAAGGTTTGAGATATTTCTACTTTGCCCCACATTATTAAATGTATGTGATATATTAGTTCACTTATCGGAATTATAGAATGGAGAGATTAGCCCAAATTTGTTTGCGGAGCATACTGTGTTTGCAGCAGCAAATTTACCTGACTGATATTATTCTTTTCAAACATAACATATCTGTCAGCATAAAGTTTATGTTTAAATGGTATAAAAGAAGATAGCAGCAAGTATGAAGTTATGAATATGCCTCAGAAAAAGGCCAACATCTTGCAATGCCTGGAAACACCTAAGCTTTTCACCGTTTATCCAAAGTAAAGCAATGCACAATAATGCGAGAAACATTCAGGACAATCATGTTCAGCTGGAAAAACTCGAAGGAAAGTTGTGCTGTTAATCTCCCTGCAAATTTTCACACAGAGATTGATCTAATATGTAATAAATTGTGGCCGTGTCGAAGTAGAATACGCTTAAATAATCATCAAAGACCTCACCTACGGAGAAAATACATATATTATATGAAGATTCTACTTGCAGTGAGTGCGCAGAATTTGGTAAAATTATGAATCATTTGAGAGCTCGCCAAAGTGCTACTGCACAAACTACTGCAAGAGAAACCCAACGCGACCAGTTCTGGCCGAGATAAGTTATGTCTATTATATATTGTCTTCCCATATTGAACCAAGTTCTAGCAAATTACTATAGACAATTATCGCAGTCAATCTATCGGTTCGATCGTTTTCGATGTCTGATCTAACTCAAGCTCGACTTATGATGCTTGCAAACACAGAGGTTGGGACACTAAAATGACAGTATTCTAAAACCCATGCAGTAGTGGCGTTGCTTAACCAGAAAGAGGAACTTCACTGACGGTATCGTTTTCTTTGCCAGGGGGAGAAATTACTAAAAAATATAAGTTACTAGATTTTCCCGCTACCTAATATCAACTTGCTGACACCGCTCATTACCTTGGAATCAATGAATTGCTTTCAAGAATAATCTGATTGGAGATTATTAAAAATTACTATTTACCGAAAAGTGATGCAATGTCGATTCAATATCGAAAGAGAAACCAAAATCGATATATCATTCGATTACAGCTTCAGCATCATTAAATACATTTTGAATTTCCGCCCTGTTGTATCTCTCACCGAGTTTCATTTAATTCGAGAGTTGAACATGGTTCATAATATGCTGCATTAATATATTCATTCCAAGTTCAATGTCATTCTGTGGCTAGCTTCCAGCTATAATATTACAGAGCTTAAAAGCTAAACGGACACATAAAATGAAGCCATAAGTACAGATACTACGCTATCTAACGAGTACAAAGATTGTTTGCTAGGCATTTCTTTACAGTAAGCCCAGTGGAATAGATTATAACATTGTTTTTAAGTCATTAAATTGAGATTCAGGCTTTACCACAGATGTATGAGGAGAAGGGTTTGTCTTGAGCTCTAAATTTAAGTAAAAATCGTGATGGTAAGCAGTTCTCAGAAGGGCAGCATTTATTAGATGTAAGGCAATTGATGTGAAAGTATTGGAATGACTCAGCCTTATTTTTGCATCCTCGGTGTACTGATAACATTGTAGAGATAAATATATATTTTTCATTGGCTAATGCCGATGGACGTATTTCAGTAAGAACAGTCGGACAGCTCGCTATGTTTTGTTCTATTTTTTTGCAATGTCGACGCTTTCAAGGAGGCGGCCATACTCGTCCAGAGTCAGGTCGGGGTTACTGTTTGAGCCGATATGATGTAAAACTCGAAATCGACGATGAGAACAGTGCATCAATGAAGACCCCCCTTGATGCATCAAAATGTATTATGCAACTAGCTCAAACACCCTGAAAATAGAACAAACATTCATCATATATATAGTTAGAAGAATCTTTACAAAATCATCATATAAATATGTATGCCACATATAAAATGGTTATATCGAATTATAAAGCATTTTTATAATAGGACAGTTTCAACAGACATTTTGACAAGTTAAAATAATTTGGGGTTCCATATCAAAGAATTAACTTTAAACATTGATGTTGATCATTACCAACGTTTCATAGCTTCTTCAAACGAAGTTAAAAGCTACTTCTCTTTCTCTCTCTTTCTCTCTCTCTCTCTTTCTCTCTCTCTCTTTCTCTCTCTCTTTCTCTCTCTCTCTCTCTCTCTCTCTCTTTCGTGAAGGCCATGGAAAAGAATGGCACAGTCTTCCAACACCTCTGCACTCTGTTCCCAGCTGAAGGTGACATCGTCGTCGGATCTGAGAAGTGCTGAATTATACTAAGAAAAGACTTACCTCAATGAACTGAGAGATCATGACGCATTTAAGTCGATCTAACTTGGTAGTATACGGGTACTAGATTGAATAGTGTGTGGCGAGAAGTTTTCAACACGATGGGGGACATTTGATGGATGCTGCTCGCAACAATCATGTTGGCAAATTACATGAGTTTTAATAATGAATGGAATAAATATATATATATATATATATATATATATATATATATATATATATATATATATATATATTACTAGACAACCCATGAGCCGTTGGGTCAATAACTTTGTTGTGATTACTGTTTACATTTAGATTCATAAAGAGTTTGTAAAAATAGATATATGTTAAAAATACATTTATTTGCAATTAGTTTAGGAAACATATAATACATTTCATTAAACTTTTATATTTATTTTCAAAACACTTTTATTTACAATATTTTTGCTCCTTTAAGGTATACTACCAATGACACATTGAGTCACTGAAGTTTCCGATTATAAAACATTGAGACATAGATAATACATAGATAAGAAAACTACCAATGATCCTATAAGTGACACATGTATACATCTGTCAACATGAAAGCAATTGTTTATTTGAAGTAAGTTCAATTAAAAATACTTTCTGCATAAATTAATCGTATTTTTAAATCATAAAAGAGATAGAATTTTTTTTTATCGTGGACGGTGTTGTCGTAATCTGAAGCAGTCTCTTTGAATTTTGTCAGCGCTGTCGCTTTTAACATGAGGTCGTGAAGTTCATAAGCGAGAGTGGCGTGGACCTTGATGACATTACTTCTCTACCCCACTTCCAACACGATAATAAATTTATATCTTTTATCACCCACTTTCTATATATGACTTGAGGCAAATATACAAGCAAAAAATAGTTCACAGATTTTAATGTTAACATAGATAATAAAAACCGGCTATTTAAAACTAAAAACTAGAGATGATAAAGGAAAGCTGTTTGAGAATTTGAATTCATCATATCAAAATTAGTAAATTTTCATATGTTTATCATGTTTATTTTGTGAACCAGTGTCATTATACATGTTGCATGTTTCAATTTTTAAAACGTTTCGGGAAGCCGTTTTAACGTATGAAGAGAAACTTTAAATGTTTTTAACTTTGCTAAAATTAATGCAAGACAAGAAATTGAAAATAATAATTATCTTTTGCCATAGAAATATAATTTTTTTTAACGATTCTGGAAGATCCCGATGTAAATTGGAATAAGGCAAAGTGAAAATTTCAACTCACCGGTTTTTGTCCCATCATTGTTAAACTATCACACTTATATGGATATCTTCAAAGAGGAAATGCCGAAAAAGGCAAAATATGTGAGATGAATAATTAGGATTCATTTAAATAATATTTAAGCCGAATGAAATGATCAACGGAAGAGAGCACGTCAATCATTTGTCAATCGTTTTTTTTTTTTCAGCAACGCATGTCCAGTAACGTTTTATGTGTTAGACGAATGGAGCTAAATATTGTTAGAGTCTAGTGAAAGCTTCCATCACTGGTTGAAATATCAGGTACGATGATGATATGTAACGTTTTAGCGTAGATCTATGGGGGTGAATTAGTAAGCTCATGGCAAATTCCAGATGGTGTTAAGATGACTTCTCAGATACACGCTGAATTTTTCAAAAAAGAAAAAGAATGATTTTTATCCGAGGTAATGCTCCATCGCTTTCGGAAATAAAAAGTTTCAAATATACATTTTTGTAAATGGGTCGCAAAGACGCAAGTTTGAAAAATTCCCTCCTGATTGTCTGATATTAATCAAATTGTAGACTTTATATTTACGGAGGGAAATTCCCAGCAAATAATTTTAGATTTTTATTTTTTTCTGGATGGGACGAAGTCTGTTTCAATTGGGAATAAAATACTTCAAGAAATCAGTAGACGATGACTTCACAATTTAGTTTCAACAGAACGTACATTTCACATTAACAGAAACTTTTGTAATATTGATGCCGTTACAATTCTCACTTTTCTCTATTTTCTCTCAAGTTTTTTCTTTTCTTTTTTTGTTGTGCATTAGAAGCACATTCTGCTAGTTTAAATTTTGCAATAAACCTGAATTTTCGGGAAGTTACAGATACTTAGTTAATAAATGTAAACTTCAAAGAGATCGTAAAATACAAAATCATTGTCGCATACTAATCGTCCAATATATACACATGAGTATAATACGGACATTAACAAGAAAAATTCTTCCATTAATTATATTAGAATATTTCAAAAATTAGTGCTTAATATTAATTATAAAGTCTATATGGGTGGACGGGAACATTTTGTCTTTAGACAAAGTGAACGATCACTAACAACTATCTTAGATTCAAAACTATTTGTTCCTATATGATTTCGAAAGTGAACAGATTTTTTTTATTTTCTGGATAAGGAATATGCTTCCCCCACCCAAGATTATTTTCTCTCCCGCATTAACATCATGAAACATAACTTCAGTAACCGATGTTTTTTTTTTTTTTTGGGGGGGGGGTTATGACCACATCACTGAATATTGCAGTACGCGCAGTATGGGATTAAATGGACACTGGATACTGTTAGTGTATATACGCAGTTGTAAGTTGATTGTTGCATGAACGCATTTACAAAACTTGGAGAAATGATAATTCTAGGTATGTCATAGTTGAAAGTAAACGATATGATCTTAGAACATAAAGCATGGAGACTCTGCAGCTTATGGAAAGACAAGAAATTACAGAGCATCAACGTATAAGCTTTTTCTCATCTGGACGTGAGACTTGACGGGACTCTTAGATTTTAACTCATCTGAGCTCATCACGATATGACAAGAATTATCCAATGATTATGAAATGATTTATACAACATGTACATAGATAAGAAAACTACCAAAGATCCTATATATGATAGGTATATACATCTTTATTGAATAGTTTGTTTTCACGTTCAAAATGATAGTAGACAATTCTGAGACATGGAAGCTTGAAAAAAAAGTATTGTATTTTGTTTATCAGTTTCTAAATTCTTGGTAAGAAAAGCATATGTTTCAATTCTCCATTGTTCATTAAGGTTTCACTTTTAATTATTAAATACCTAGAATTGCATGTTAAATATAAACTTATATATAATTCACACCGTTAATAATTACTTTCTCCCAAGAAATTTTAAACTAACATTTTTCTTCCTCAATGTACCGTGTGCCGTCAAAACATAGCCGATCATGGCTCTTTGCAATTTCCTACTATTACTAAATCGTAGTGAATTCTTGCTGAATCTTCAACGCTCTAGTTAACAGTGAAGATAATACCTTTTGAGGAAGAAAGAGAAAATGACTCTGTTGTCGTCGACGATATCGAAAATGACGAAGACCTATACAATGCTGACAATGTAGGCGTCACTGCCAGGAAGTCTATGACACGGATGGTCGTGACGCGAAATTCTTCTTCTATTTGCAAGGTCCATTCAAGTCATAGGCGATCATGGCTTTTCACAACTTTCTGTAATATGTGGCTCCTTGCAGTTTTCTTTCCTAATTATATATCCGAGTAATGGCTGCTGTTTTTCTCGCTTTTGACTTTAAGCCTACTTCCCGTTGCCATTAACTTTGAAGACCTCCACGTTACTAACGTCCATCAGTCCATGGTATTTTTAGTATCCTCCTGTAGAACCATATTTCTGCAACTTCTCGTTTATTCTTAATTATCAAATACTCACTGCCACATAAGAGTATGGAAGCTACATATCAATCTACCTGACTTTTCTTTGTATCTAACCACTTTCTCCGTTTCCCAGTACCGTGCTTGCCTTTTGAGATAATCATTTACGTAGAACAAAGCGTGTTCAAATATCGGTGACGTATTTTCTATCTTCTGATTAATACCCGTAACTCGCATCTCTCTCTTTTCTTTTGCTGGTAACAATACATTTTTCATTTGTCTTTTTATCTTAATTTCTACTTCACTTTGTCTAGGACGTCCTGTAGTTTTTGTTTCCATGATTGTCATCAACATAAGGAGTAGATTATGGTCTCCAGTCGCTATAAAGTTTGAATACTTCTAGGGAGAGGAAGCATCCTTGTCTCGTGCCCATTTCTATTTATGTCTGGCTACTCAACTTCTTCTCTCAGTATCATTTCATGAATATACTAATACATTTCCCAAATAGAGCTACTTTTCCTATCAGTTCAAATATATTCCTTTGCATTTTTAGTTCTCTCTCTTTCTCTCTCTCGCTATCTATCTATATATCTATCTATCTATCTCTTTCATATAATTATGATAATTTCTTCTCATTTCTTGTCACAGAGTCCTTAGAAAAACCTCAGTATCACTGTCTTATTTCCAGTCTAATTCTGCTTCTCGCTTCATCAAGATTCGCATGATTAAATTAATTATGTGGCTCATTAAACTGATTGTTCTATTGACTTCGCCACCATTTGCACCTGGTCTATTAGATAATGTTATGAAGATGAATTTAGTGAGATCATCCGTTATGTGGCTACGGTTTATTTCTTTTTTATTAATTTTGTCACTTTCGAGTAATAGAGAGCGTCTCCGATTGAGGAATCGGAGAGCCGAGTTCGATTTCTTGTCGAATGCATTACATTTAATTACGTGATAATACCTTTGTGAAAGGTATGAATGCTCTTCTCCCCCCATCTATTGGTAAATAGCAGAACAGAGCTGGTTCTATAGCCTTGGATGACAACTGGTCTACTGCAGAAAGAAATGACAACCTACCGCGAGAAAAAAAATAAATCTGCCTTGTCAGTTATTTATCGAAATATACATAACATAAGCGTGTATCACGCATGGCACATAATTGACTAAATTTTTCGATTCCGAATTCGTTTATGGCTGAGAGCATTTCCGATACGATCCCGCCAGACCCTTCTAGTTGGTTCCTGTTTATTTTCTCCGGTGCTAACTTTCATTCATATTTTCGTATTTCTAATGCTTCTGTATTTTCAGTTATTCGCTCGATCTGGAGTTTTTTTCTTCTTCTTTTCTCTGTGAAAACAGGTAATACAACACCACTTAAATGAAAAAATCACACACTCACACAAAGATATCAAATTACACCAAGCTATATATCAATACGAAAATACGGAGAAGAAGCAGAGTAGGCAATAGACCTGAAGAGTGAAGGCATTACAACAATGCGATCATAAAATTTTGAATTAGGCATGACTGAAATAACACCACTCTGTTCAGTGATAAGTTTCTCCACATTAATATTATATATATATATATATATATATATATATATATATATATATATATATATATATATATATATGTGTGTGTGTGTGTGTGTGTGTGTGTCTGTGTGTGTGCGCGCGGGCGTGAGAATATCTAGAAGAATTACAAAACGAATTCCAAACCTGCGGAATGTTGTTTTGTGACCTTATGGCACGTAGTGAACCAGTTCTCTTTCAGCCCTTCAAAAAGTGTGGTTATTTCTGCACAAAGCCTTCACCACTATAATCAAAACATATGTGCTGGTGTCTGGCTCTCGGTTCCTGAGTTGCTGAGAGTCATACCTCGAATACGGCAGGAAAGTCCACATACACAGTTACAATAGATCTATATTCATTCATCTCGAGCCTCTTGATAAATTCCCCCCCAAAAGATTTATAATGTAATCGTTTTCATGGCATCTCAACTTCCCTCACATTCTGACAGATCTGATTGGCCTTCCCCCAGCCTTTTCTACAAATAATTGCTCAGACGAGCTTTTTTTCCTGGTTCAGTGACTACATAAATTTAAATGTACCATTAGATTGGTATCTAGGACCTATCCGCTTAATGTGCAAATAGCTAAATTCAAGCGGTACTTCCACTCCAACAGTTTCTATTCTCGCACTTCCTGTTTGTGGAACTCCCTTCCGATTACTTTCATTTCTGATAGTTACAATCTTCAAATATTTTAATTCAGCATCAATCACTATCTTCTATATTTTTAATTCCGTCCATTTTCTTCCTTTCCTCAACCCCTCTATAAACAGTCTTTTCTCTCACTTTCACTCACTGTAACACCATGCGAAGTAATGTCACTTCTGACTTCCTTGGGGTGAAATGATAAAAAAGTTCTTTAACAATAGGGAGCATTGATTAACCTTTTTTTTTTTAATGATTATTCCTATTATTGTTTCTGACTGTAATAAATTTTGACTAGGTTTACATTTGGAAAGTAAGTAGCAATCTCCTTAATAAATAATGCAAAAGTACAATGCAAGAAACAGCAGATGGAGTGTTGAATCCTCCATCTTTCAAGAAAAGGAATACCTCTTGCCTTCAAAATCAGCATTTAATATAATGGTATTTACTTTGGCTTAAATACCCTAAAAATAGCCTATCTTGCATGGAAATGTATTAATATTTCTCTAGGAATCTCGCATTGTCTGCCAGTTTTCACATATCCGAGTCAAACCTAACATGCTATGGAATGTTTTTATCTATATGGAATTCAATGTAACGAATGTGTTTGTATTTATGTCTTTGTTGGTAAGTGCTTATCGCAGTGATGTTTTTGACATTTTACATGCCGAACAGAGAATGAATGAACGAACAGGCGCCCATAACCAGGACATTGCATTAATTCACCGCGTGCAGTCTATGATTAAAACAACACTGAACTACAGAGAAGACTGAAGGTGTCAAAAAAGGGCCGATCTTTTCTATTGGACGAACAATGCACTTTTAGCTGCCAACGATTTTGTCTGTCGCGGCAATGCATCAGTAAAATGCTCTTTGCTACTTTTGTCAGTGGGACTATTTCAGATGCCAGACCCGGGTCAAGACGGAACAGCACGTATTACATTCAGTGGCGTCTATCATTTTAACACCCAGAAGCTGCAACGAGAATATTCAAGTCACTTACCGACCTGCTATTAAAGAGCCTGGTGGCTTGCTGAATTAAAATAGAAATGAATATACGTTTTTTTTTCCCCGTTTGTTTTGACATTTTCATTCATACTTCTTTTTCTATTTCCCGACAGCATTTCGCTTTATTGTTCTTGTGGTCCCTCTAATTTTCCTTCATTTTTCTAAATTTCTTCTTTTGTATTTCATTGGGCTTTCGTACTCTCTTCCACTCTAACTTTCTAATTCTTCATTTTTATTGCTTATTTCGTTCCGTTCTTTGATTTTCGTTCAAATGCCTCTTTTCTCGCTTTTCATGTTCCTTCTTTATTCTCTGTTTGCTTACTTTTTTATTTCCTGCTATATTCTTTGGCACTTTATTTTTTCTTCTTTCTCTATCCATTGTTTTTGTATAATGTGGCAATGTATTTAGTTCTTAGTATTATTTAGTAATTTTTCCATTATTTTCATTAGTAACATTTTCCATTTTAATTATAATGTATTATATCAAACTTGTTTCATTTAAATTCTTATTTCATTTGCATTCATTCTTTTTGATTTCATCCTTTCTTATTTTTTTCTCTCATTTATCTTCCTAACGTCAATATTTAATTTTGAAATCGTTGTTCTTTTCTGGTTTATTTTTTCTATTTTACCATTTCTTTCCCTCTTTCAGCCAATTATATGATTTGTGTTGGTAATTGTCAAATGTTTATTTATTTAGTTATTTCTGCCAAGTGGTCGATGCTTGAGGCCAGCTAAAATACAGAATTTCACACTCTGATTGCCAAAGCAGATTTTTAAGTTAGAACCAATTCTAGCAGTAAGGTCTGAATTTTCGCCATTTAAAAAGTGATAGAATAACGAAATACTAGCGATGTATCATCGGTTGGAAACTGGTTACAAGGTGGAAAACAATCTATCACCAACAAATCTGCGTAATTGTTCTTGAACCATGATAAGGAGTTTAACTGAGGATTGGATAAATCAGGCAATACTCCATTTTTCCTCTAATCTGTATAAATAGACAGTATTACAAAGAGTCAGATACTTTCTGGGGCGGCACAAGGAACCGAGAATTTTTCCAGCATTTTTAGCCACGTATCGCATATAGGAATGCCACTTAAAGCTTGGAGTGAGTTACCAACAGACAATTAAAGAAGAGCGTTTCTTTGAGAATACACACCATTTTTTGATTTCTTACATTTATACTTATTTATCCTTGTTACAATCTAAAATAATTTTTATATATATATATATATATATATATATATATATATATATATATATATATATATTTCTGTGTGCGTGTTATCGTTTCATTTGTTATTTCTTTATAAATAAACCTTCCTTATATATGATAAAATTATTTATCTTAATTTTAATTATGTTTTTAAAATCAGTATATTCTTATCTTTTGTTTGTAATCGTATTATGATTTTTTTAATTCATAAATTCCATCATTCTTTTCTTTTTTTTCGCATAATTCCATTTCAAACACAATGTTTCCATGCTTTTTTATAACCGTTTCCCTCGTCTACGTCTTTTTTATCATTTGCCCAACGCCAGAATTAAGATTTTCTTCTTTTTATCGAATTTCTTGTTTTATTTCTATTTTCTAATATATATATATATATATATATATATATATATATATATATATATATATATATATATTCTCCTTCGTCCTCTATTTCACCATTTTCTATTCATTTCCTTTCTTTCGTGTTATTTGCTGCGGGACTGTATTTACTTTCACCCAGATCACACGAGCAGTACTGCAGAAAATATTTAGTAAAGAATATTTTAGTTCCCCCATTCCTCAAGTTTTTTTGGTAGTGAACAGATAATGGAAGGTTAATGCAAAAATTCTCAGAGTCCACTGAAATAAAGAATGAAAAATCCTGCAAAGTTTGAAGTAATTTCCCCTTCGTTCGTTCGAAACCGACGCAGGTTAATAGTAAAACTCATTGATTTTTCGTTTTTTTTTTAACTGCTCAGTATATAAGCCCTTTTCCTTTTTAATTTCCTGTATTACTTAAAGCAAGTATTTTTTTAATATTTTGTATCAACTTTTGTCATCAATAAAGTTTAAGTTATTTTTTTTATTTTGGTTTAAAGAAAACAGTAGTCCATATTAGAAATATCAAAAAAGATTCGGATTTATATAATTACGTATGGATAATAATAATAATAATAATAATAATAATGGTCGCATAGTTTTATAATGGTCTTCACTCACATATAGCCATATACTTCTGCAATTTTGCGCAGGTATGTCACAAGATTACATATATGTAACTTATTAAATATATAAATACTTCAGCCTGATGTTACATTGATACATTGAAAAGTCTATTTGGATGTCTTTTGGAAATTAAAATCTATGCGTTATCATTTCGAGGTCTTTTTCATCTTCTTGGATGTTAGCCTTTATTCGATTGCAGGTAAATATTATACAGCAGAGCCATTCCTAAATATACGGGATAAACAAACATGTAAATACTATGTTCGAAACTTAATATTAAAATGTGAATATTCTCAAAAGATTACCCTATTCGAAACTTTCTTCAACTGATAAGATCAGCCGTTATACTAAGTTTTAGTATTTCGTTAATTTTTTCAGATTTTCTGCATCATATTTAGTTTAAAATATTTCATAAAATAAGTAATTTCAGTAGGAGCCATTTAACATTTACAGCGCAAAATCAGTTCTTTTTTAAAAACTTTATTTCATAAGCAATTTCTCATAAATATATTCTTAATTTCCAAATATATCGTCGATGAAGATATTGTTGAAGTTAATTATGAGAATATTACGTTCTATAAAACAAAATTATTGGATAGGTGATATTAGATGGCTTTTCATTCGTTCCATGGTTTTGAACATATAATGACGAAATCAATTATCACTCTCCATCGTCCAAGTCAATAAAACCTGACCGGAAGTGGCTACGACTAAAGCATACGGGGAGTTCATGGTGCACCCTGGATGTACATACAGGGAAACCTATCGATCCACGATATAGCACTGTATATATCGTGATATTATGCAACTGCTGACCATTAGGTTTTTTTACTAAATTGTTCTAATGAGCTTTCTTCTATTCTCTATCGTGCCATAATTTTAATATTGAAATTAATGCAACCGTAAGTTCTATGATAACAATGTCTTCCCTGTTTGTACAGCTCTCTTCTGGATCCTTGATTTTCTGTCAACTATGTTCTTCAAAAATTCAAACGGAGCATCAATCGTCATCTTTTGTCCCCTTAAATGTCTTTCTTTTATTAACTTCTCTCTCATCAAGATAATGATTTTCTACCGATATTCAGAATCAGATTATGTCTTTGTGGCTGTGAATGATTAAAAAAGGACAAAATAAAACATTTTTTTCTGTTACATCTTCTGCTAGTTTTACCGCCTTCTTCATTTCTTTGCTTGATGTTTTCTTCAACAATGAAATTATCTTATTTTGTTTTGCAAATAATGTCCGATTTTAAAATAAACATTTTAATTTTGTTTTAATATATTATTATATTGATAGCGGCACCAAAACATTGTTCATTCTTAATGATTAAAGAGTTCAATCTTAATAAAACTCTCTGTACGTCTCACTTTGAATATGGAAGTAAAGATACTTTTACTTTTTTGTATAAGTGCAAGCTGATTCTTTTCAAGCCGTTGCCAAAATTAACAAAGTAAAGGATGATTTATCCACTTATGATCAGACATTACGGCGCTGGTTTCTGAGGTTACACAGCGGGCGGTGGATGATACGTAGTCGAGGTCGTAGAGTACGTACATCTCAATTGATAAACATCATCTGAAAATACTAGTGAAACAAAATCGAGATCATAATGCTAGAAATATGTCTCAGATCGTCTGTGTCAACATTTCAAGATAATTGGCACGATGAAGAATCTCGATAAATGGTAAAGTCGATATGTTGATGCATGTTCGATGTTGCATCTGCAAAATTTAGATGTTTCATTTCTTGATCGAAGAGTGCATTCTGATGACATATAGGTCTTTTATGACAATCGTAAACACTCGACTCAATGACTTGATCATGACAAATGACAAAAACACATTACAAAATTGAAATTTTTTATAGTGGAACAACCTATTATACCCCGACAGTGATTGGTCAGTCTAAATCAGGAGAAAATAAAAGACGTGACGAAGTATTGTAGTAGCAGTACCATTACGGATCTCCGTGACGTATCTCCCGGTTTCATTATTATTATTATTATTATTATTATTATTATTATTGTTTTTATTTTCTTTGATTTCTGGCGTTTACACATTTCTTTCCGGGTCCCGCCCAGGGACCTAAGGTTAGAAATGGCGTCATGACACTTTCCACTGACAAAAAAAAAAAAAAAAAAAAAATTATTACATAGATAAAGGCCTTTGTAAGGTGTGGGCTGTACTTGTCAGAACAAGTTTCTGTATCTCCTTGAGGCATGGACTTCCAGGAATCCGTTCAATTAGTCTACTGGAATCTTTTCCAACCAGTCCTAGGGCTACAACTACAACAGGGATTGTTGATGTTCCCATATGCCACATTTTCGCGATTTCTATTTCAAGGTCCTTGTATTTGACAACTTTTTGAATATCTTCAAAGATACATTGCAGTCGGCAGGGACTGCCATATCAATAAGGAGACACCGTTTTTGTTTGTGGTCTTTAATAACAATATCTGGCCGGTTGGCCTTGATTGTTCTGTCAGTGTGTATTGTGTAGACCCATAGAATTGTAACTGGTCCTATCTCCGTAACCGGGTCTGGGTGGTGTTCATACCAGTTTCTTCCAGTTTTCTTCCCGTAGAAATTGCAGATTTTCCAGTGCAGATATTGGCCCACTCTGTCATGTCGGGTTTTATATTCAGTGGGTGCCAACACCGTACAACCTGCTACAAGATGATCAATCGTTTCTGGATATTTATCACAGAATCTGCATTTTGGGCTGACACAATATTTTAGTATATGTGCTTGATAATTCCTAGTTAGCAAGCATTGGTCCTGCGCAGCAAGGATAAAACCTTCAGTTTCCGCTTTCAACCCTGCACTACGTAGCCACTGATGGGTACGGGTTTTGTCCACGTCAGCTTGTTTGGTACGGGCAGAGTATTGGCCATGAAGCGGTTTATCTTGCCATCGCTTCTGTAACTGGTCTTTTTGCATTCGTCTTAGCTATCTTTTTAGGTATTTTGCAGTTTCAGCCGGTGTATTGTGCTGTAGTTGCATCTCTACGCCCATTTGGAACTCCATTTTGAATTTGTTGGCTTCCTTCATTACGGAGTAGAGACGCTTAATACTTTCATGTTCCTTGACGCATACCATCATCCAGTCTTCAGTAGTTTCCAAATATCTTTGGAGGCCAATTGTTGTAGTTTTGTAGGACAGTTCTAGTTGAACTAATCCTCTGCCTCCTTCGGATCTGGGCACATACAGACGGTCGACATCAGCTTTGGGATGATGCATGCGATAGCAAGTGAGTAGCTTTCTCGTTTTGGCATCCAGTCGCTTAATTTCAGCTATGGTCCAGTTAAGGACATTAAAGCTGTACTGCACCACAGGGACAGCCAATGTGTTTATGGCTGATATCCTGTTTTTTTAGTTCAGCTCAGTATTTAGTACCAGACGTACACGCCGTTAGTAGTCTTTTCTTATTTTTTCCTTCATTTGGGGGTGTTGTATACCATCTCCTTCGCTAATTCCTAGGTACTTATAAGCTTCACCATGCTCCAGTTCCCTAATCTAAATCTATTAAGGGTGTTTCTGTAATTCTACCTTTCTTGAAAGTTACTTTTGCACATTTATCTCATCCGAAGTCCATACCTATGTCGTCACTGAAGTATTTTACAATATTGAGGAGTCCTTTCAACTCATTGTCGTCTTTGGCAAAGAGTCTGAGATCATCCATGTAGAGTAGGTGATTGAATATTTTCTTATTTATTTTGTAACCATAGCTACTGTTGTTCAGTTCATGTGTAAGAGGGATTAAGGATAAACAAAACAGAAGGGGTGACAGAGAATCTCCTTGAAAGATTCCACGTCGGATACTCAGACGGTTGGATATGGCAGTGCCCCGGTGTGACTAAGGTATGTTTGGTGTTCCACATTCCCATGCTGTGCTTAAGGAAATTTAATACCACAGGGGGAGACTTTGTACATTTCCAAAGTCTTAAGGATCCAAGAATGTGGAACACTATCAAAGGCTTTACGATAATCAATCCACGCTGCACTTAGGTTCCTGTATCGTCTCCTGCAATTTTCCAGGATCATTTTATTTATCAGAAGTTGATCCTTGCAGCCATATGAACCTCTTCTGCATCCCTTCTGTTCCAGCGGGAGAGTGCTGTTTGTTTCGAGAAAGGAATAAGTACGGTTCGTCAATACAGACGTTATCAACTTATACGTTGTGGAGAGACATGTTATCGGTCTATAATTTTTCGGGTCGTCTGTTTCAGTTGTTTTTGGTATGAGGTATGTCATACCTTCAGTAATCCATTCCGGGGTTTCATAGGGATTATTTACAATCGTTGATAATGTTTTTGCAAGAATTTCATGGGTAGATGTGAGATGATACAGCCAGAAATTGGGCAACTTGTCATTTCCTGGGGATTTCCACTTTTGGGATTTCGTTAGAGCTTGCCTAACATCATCTGTGGATATATTTTCCCATTCTTGCAGAGGTGTATCCAGCATTCGTTCTTCTTCACGCCGTATCCACTCTGCATTTGGGTTATACTCCTTTTGGGCTGCTCCAGATATTTTCCCAGAATGTCTGTACATTATCAATCGATGGTGGCCTTTCGACATGTATAGGTGTTTTTCAATTTCCTGTAAAATTTCTTAAGATCTGTTCGGAATATTTTATTTTGGCGATAGAACCTACAACGTTTTTCGTATCGTCTTGTTCTCGGCGCCTTCAGCTGAAGTTTCTGCTTCAGCATTTCCTTGATTGATGGAATATCAATTAGGGATTTAATGTTATATTTCCGCTTGATCTTTTTGAATTTACGTGTGGAAATATTAGGGTTTCTGGTGAGCTCATCTAATATAGAAAGCTCACATCTGATTTGTTGTATTTCTCGAATCAGTTTGGTTTTCCAAGCTGGTTCTCTGTACCTGTTAATTTTATTTATTGTCTTGACTCCAAGCTTCCGAGTCGCTGCTAAAGCTGTGGCGTATATGACGTTGTTAACTTCTGTGATGTTTCCCGGTGGTTTATCTGTTAACAGTGTTTACAGAGAAGCATTGCATATTTTCACGATGTGCCTGTTGGAGTTCGTCATATGGATTTTCGGAAGCTGGTCTCTGTCTGACAATTGTGTGAATGTTACTCTGCTGAGCACTTGGATGACGTCATTTTTCGCTTCGGTGATTTCAGCTCCGTGGTTTTCCAGGAATTCTAACTTACTGTCACTGAAGATGACTCCAGGTGCAGTTTCTGGAGGACTGTAGGTTGTGTTTAAGGTAGAGTCTTGGGTTTCATTTCCTGGGAGATTATTCCGTACTTCATTCTCTCCAGCATCCACCCCATACTCTGTTGCATTCCTTATTTCTACATTCGCCTCAATAGAGTTTGAGTGATGGGTCATAGTATTTTGTCTTATATGTAATTTTATCTTATCTATTTCTGCCTGTGAGAGTCTGTTGTTTCGCATGATGTCCCTACGGACATTGGCAAGCATGTTTGGATTAAGGTTAGGTCTTACATCATTTCCCACCGTAACTCTCCATATTTGGTATGTTTGATTGGTGGTGTTCTTTGCTGGGTTTTCTAGTGCAGTGAAGAAGGATGTCATGACTTGTCGATACTCTTCGCGGCTCCATTTCGTTCGTTTACTTTTTATTAGTCGATTTTGCATAGAGTCACTTTGTCCAAGGTTGGCAATAATCCGGTTTTGGTGACCAAGTGTCTCTTCGTGTGTGGAAGAGTTTGTTCCAGTGGCAGACTTTTCGTTCTCAGACTGGTTCCTCTCTGAGCGACGCGGCCCTTGTTGCCCCGGTTGACGGCCGATCCGGTATGAAATATTATTCGTATTCATTGAAATTAGTAGAGATGCGTTTTAACCTTGACCGCCAAGGGGTAGTTATGTTCAGATTACCAGCTGTAGGACGAATCTCGAAGAAGATCCAGGAGCACGCCCAAGCAATGAGATTGTGGGTTTATTTATATAAAGAGAGAACATTTCAAAAGATTGTGTGGTATTTTTTTTTTTTTTTCTTTGATTTCTGGCGTTTACACATTTCTTTCCGGGTCCCGCCCAGGGACCTAATGTTGGAAATGGCGTCATGACACTTTCCACTGACAAAAAAAAAAAAAAAAAATTATTATTATTAAGAACTATTACTCATTGTATTTTCCTTAGAATAAAACCCATGTTATTTATTTTACCTAATTCCTGTGTTTAGCGTAATCTTTTCCCTCGGAGTAACCTTAGTTGCTTATAACGTATTATCCACGATATAACAAAATTGCACCCACATTAGATCAGGAGAACGGTTAGGCGGTTCGCCGTTGGTGTTATATATATGACAGCTTTCTAGAATCTAACTGGGACATCAATGCCGAAGTTTGCTGCCAACAAATACAATTACAGTTAAGCCAAATGCGATTGGGACTCGTTAATCGAGGAGATCCAATTCAGTTTCCTGACAATGCTCAGCCACATTTGATGACACTGCAGAAGCTTACCAATTTGAGATACAAGAAATTTGCATCATCCACCATCTTCCTATGATCTCCTACCTTTTGACTATCACTTTTTCAAACATCTTGACAACTCTTAACGCAAAAGATATTCGTTTAAATGAAAACGCAGAAACATTCAAACATTTAATTTACCTTTTAAATTCTTTTCGTAATGTCATAAATAAATTTATAAATCGATGGCAGAAATATATAAATGGTCATGTGTCTTATTTTGATTGATTTAAACATTCTTTAAACATATCATTTGAAGAATAAAAGATGATTCGAAAATCGGATATTTTTTCCGAACAACCTCATATAATTTCTAGGGTATATTTTCAGATGCCGACAAAATGAAAGAACTCATTAGCATAATGAATGTATTGTAAAGAAAAACTATAAGTACGTTGGAAGTGAAAGTTTATGTATCTCGTTGACTTTATAACGAAGTAACTGACATTTTGGAGTAGAGATGAATTTATGATTACGTACATTCATATATATATATTTGAATAGGTTTGTGTTTCTGGATGGGTGCTTAGCACGTATCAGGTAATTGTATTCATGTATAGTAATTTGCATTACATATTTCCTTTATTATTTGTTCTAGGATAAAGCATATGTAATCGTTTTGGTTCTTTGGTCTTTCACAATTTATAAAACAAATATATTAAGAATTATATTTTTAGTCGGTATCACCCCAGACAAGGCAATAAAGCCATTAACACACAAGGGGTTACAGAGTGTAGACGAATTAGAAACAGAAACGTTCATAATGATCGGGATGTGAAAATAGTAATCAGGAAGCGCGGAGATAGCGATTGACATTGAATTTACACTTTTGCAGATTAAAGTTGACTGGAAATCTGAGCTGGAAAGGATTTCCACAGGAACGAAGAACAATAGAACATACGGCTATATCTAGGCAGCTCAACTGTCAATAGAAGGCATGGTGGAGTAATGGATAGCGGCTTGGATTGAAAAATTAGAGAGCTGAGTTCGAATTCCAGTCGAATCAATTACATTAACTTACGTGATAATATCTTCTCTCTCCAGATATGGATAAATAACAGGACGGACTGTGTCCTTGGATGGCATCTATTCTAGGAGAAGGACACCTCCGAATTTAAAACCTGCGAGGGGTCTTTTGGGGACACTGTGACACGTAGTGCACGAAGTCTCTGTATTCGGCCCTGTGAAAAAGGGGGCTGCACAAAACCTTCACCATTATAATCAAATCACATGTGCTGGTGTCGGGCTGTCAGTTTCCTGGAACTGATCTGTTTGACCCTCAGACGTCAAATTCGACGGGAGAGTCGAATATATATATATATATATATATATATATATATATATGTGTGTGTGTGTGTGTGTGTGTGTGTTTGCGTGTATGTGCGTATCACGGTCATATTGCGATGAAAGTGAAAGTTTGTACGACTAAAAGAAATAGTTCGCGTCGTATTTTGGTCTACTTCGTAGGTAATTTGTTTTTGTTTAAAAAGTGGTAGCTATAAATTCGATATATGGAAAAATGTGAAGAACATTTTGAGATGATGCGAATATTCCTGCGAAAGGGTAACATCAAAGTGCTGAAACGAATTAGGATGGTTTGTTTGATGTCCACAATGGCGGTCGGCCACTGACCAGAAGCGACGATCATGAAGCAGACAAGTTGTAACAGAGTCTTTGAAGAACTAGGTAGGACATTATCTTAGTTAATAATAATAATAATAATAATAATCAGAAGAAGAAGAAGAAGAGGGGATGAGGAGGAGGAGGAAGAAGAAAAAGATGAATGAAGACGGAGTTTCAGTTCAAACCAAAGCCCTGGTTTATTTGTGTTAATCAGTAAATAATGATCGGGATGTGAAAATAGTAATCAGGAAGCGCGGAGATAGCTATTGACATTGAATTTACACTTTTGCAGATTAATGTTTACTGGAAATCTGAGCTGGAATGGATTTCCACAAGCACGAAGAGCAATAGAACATACGGCTATGTCTACGCAGCTCAACTGTAAATAGGTGACACGGTCGAGTGAAGGATAGCGGCTAGAATTGAGAAATTGGAGAGCCGAGTTCGAATTCCAGTCGAATCAATTACATTAAATTACGTGCTAATATCACTGGAAAATGTGTGAATCTTCTTCTCTCTCCATGTATGGATATTAAATGGCAGTACAGACTGTGTCTTTGGATGATATCTATTCTAGGAGAAGGAAATATACAATACAGACGTATTTAGATTCTTCACTTATTTCTTACTGCAAATCCGTTGTACTCGAGTGAATCGGGTTAAGTAATAATAATTTTCATTAGGAATTCACACATTCAAATGTTATGTTCCACTTATATGCCATATTTGGTATTGTCGCCATTTTGCGCTTCATAAAAATGTCGTCATGATAATTTCATAATGAGAAACCCTGTTAATTTTTTAGATAAAAAGGTTTTATTTTAATTTAAACAATCATTATTAAAATAATTAGATGTGTTTTGAATAACAGTCATAATGTGAATTCTTAGCTTTTTTTAAAAGACAAAAGCATTAAACAAGGATTAAAAGTTTAGAGATCTTCGGTGAAATCTTTGGTAACAAATAGATTCTAAATTAAATAATAAATAACATTAGTAAAGATAATGAATCTAATTTTTAAATAATCAATAACATTATAAATAAGCTTTTTTTTAATTTATTTAAACAGGAATCTCCTTTTCTGGACACAGTTCCTGAAGAAATTTTCAAATGCTCATTGTAAGACGATAGACAAGGAACTGCAATCTCCACTTTTGGTTCAGCACGTTTGAATTTAATTTCTCTTATCAAATAATGTAAGTAATCATAATAAATCATCTCTGAGGAATCGACAAATTTTCTGGACATGTATGCGTTG
Organism: Acanthosepion pharaonis; assembly: GCA_903632075.3. Lineage (NCBI taxonomy): Eukaryota > Metazoa > Mollusca > Cephalopoda > Sepiida > Sepiidae > Acanthosepion > Acanthosepion pharaonis. The sequence goes on from CAHIKZ030002112.1 coordinate 2,541,124, forward strand.
TGTGTGGAAGAAACTGTCCAAATGCTCTGTAATTGGGGGGATTTGAACGTTTACCCTTTCAATCTCCACTTTTGGTTCAGCACGTTGTGAATATGGCAATGAAGACGAGGATAATATTAAAAAATGTAAAGAAATGACATTAAATTTTGAACTGTATAAACATTCCATAAGAAATTTTATAATTTTTGAACTGTATTTTTTTATAATTTTGAACTGTATGTATCGTTGTGTGTGGATAGCGAGAGAAGGAGATATGCTGTGCGCTGATGAATTATTTATGACAATATATGAATAATGACATTAAAGATAAACTGTAAGAAATGTTACTCATAATTTTGAACTGTATATTTTTATAATTTTGAACTGTATGTATGCGTTGTGTGTGGAAGGAGATATGCTGTGCGCTGATGAATTATTGCAAACTCAGTGACAATATATGAATAATGACATTAAAGATAAACATTCCATAAGAAATGGTTACTCATAATTTTGAACTGTATATTTTTTATAATTTTGAACTGTATGTATGCGTTGTGTGTGGATAGCGAGAGAAGGAGATATGCTGTGCGCTGATGAATTATTACAAACTCAGTGACAATATATGAATAATGACATTAAAGATAAACATTCCATAAGAAATGGTTACTCATAATTTTGAACTGTATATTTTTTATAATTTTGAACTGTATGTATGCGTTGTGTGTGGATAGCGAGAGAAGGAGATATGCTGTGCGCTGATGAATTATTGCAAACTCAGTGACAATATATGAATAATGACATTAAAGATAAACATTCCATAAAGAAATGGTTACTCATAATTTTGAACTGTATATTTTTTATAATTTTGAACTGTATGTATGCGTTGTGTGTGGATAGAGAAGGAGATATGCTGTGCGCTGATGAATTATTAAAACTCAGTGACAATATATGAATAATGACATTAAAGATAAACATTCCATAAGAAATGGTTACTCATAATTTTGAACTGTATATTTTTATAATTTTGAACTGTATGTATGCGTTGTGTGTGGATAGCGAGAGAAGGAGATATGCTGTGCGCTGATGAATTATTGCAAACTCAGTGACAATATATTAATAATGACATTAAAGATAAACATTCCATAAGAAATGGTTACTCATAATTTTGAACTGTATATTTTTATAATTTTGAACTGTATGTATGCGTTGTGTGTGGATAGCGAGAGAAGGAGATATGCTGTGCGCTGATGAATTATTGTAAAATTCAGTGACAATATATGAATAATGACATTAAAGATAAACATTCCATAAGAAATGGTTACGTTGTGTGGATCATAATTTTGAACTGTATATTTTTTTATAATTTTGAACTGTATGTAATTTTGAACTGTGGATAGTGAGAGAAGGAGATATGCTGTGCTGATGAATTATTGTAAAATTCAGTGACAATATATGAATGATGACATTAAAGATAAACATTCCATAAGAAATGGTTACTCATAATTTTGAACTGTATATTTTTTATAATTTTGAACTGTATGTATGCGTTATGTGTGGATAGCGAGAGAAGGAGATATGCTGTGCGCTGATGAATTATTGTCAAACTCAGTGACAATATATGAATAATGACATTAAAGATAAACATTCCATAAGAAATGGTTACTCATAATTTTGAACTGTATATTTTTATAATTTTGAACTGTATGTATGCGTTATGTGTGGATAGCGAGAGAAGGAGATATGCTGTGCGCTGATGAATTATTACAAATTCAGTGACAATATATGAATAATGACATTAAAGATAAACATTCCATAAGAAATGGTTACTCATAATTTTGAACTGTATATTTTTATAATTTTGAACTGTATGTATGCGTTTTTTGGATATATTTTGAAACTGTGACAATATGAATAATGACATTAAAGATAAACATTCCATAAGAAATGGTTACTCATAATTTTTGAACTGTATATTTTTATAATTTTGAATGTATGTATGCGTTGTGTGTGGAAGAAGGAGATATGCTGTGCGCTGATGAATTATTGCAAACTCAGTGACAATATATGAATAATGACATTAAAGATAAACATTCCATAAGAAATGGTTACTCATAATTTTGAACTGTATATTTTTTATAATTTTGAACTGTATGTATGCGTTTGTGTGGATAGCGAGAGAAGGAGATATGCTGTGCGCTGATGAATTATTGCAAACTCAGTGACAATATATGAATAATGACATTAAAGATAAACATTCCATAAGAAATGGTTACTCATAATTTTGAACTGTATATTTTTATAATTTTGAACTGTATGTATGCGTTGTGTGTGGATAGCGAGAGAAGGAGATATGCTGTGCGCTGATGAATTATTGACAAATAATCAGATGACAATATATGAATAATGACATTAAAGATAAACATTCCATAAGAAATGGTTACTCATAATTTTGAACTGTATATTTTATAATTTTTGAACTGTATGTATGCGTTGTGTGTGGATAGCGAGAGAAGGAGATATGCTGTGCGCTGATGAATTTTTTCAGTGACAATATATGAATAATGACATTAAAGATAAACATTCCATAAAAATGGTTACTCATAATTTTGAACTGTATATTTTTTATAATTTTGAACTGTATGTATGCGCGTTGTGTGGATAGCGAGAGAAGGAGATATGCTGTGCGCTGATGAATTATTGCAAACTCAGTGACAATATATGAATAATGACATTAAAGATAAACATTCCATAAGAAATGGTTACTCATAATTTTGAACTGTATATTTTTATAATTTTGAACTGTATGTATGCGTTATGTGTGGATAGCGAGAGAAGGAGATATGCTGTGCGCTGATGAATTATTGCAAACTCAGTGACAATATATGAATAATGACATTAAAGATAAACATTCCATAAGAAATGGTTACTCATAATTTTGAACTGTATATTTTTATAATTTTGAACTGTATGTATGCGTTGTGTGTGGATAGCGAGAGAAGGAGATATGCTGTGCGTTGATGAATTATTGTAAAACTCAGTGACAATATATGAATAATGACATTAAAGATAAACATTCCATAAGAAATGGTTACTCATAATTTTGAACTGTATATTTTTTATAATTTTGAACTGTATGTATGCGTTGTGTGTGGATAGCGAGAGAAGGAGATATGCTGTGCGCTGATGAATTATTGCAAACTCAGTGACAATATATGAATAATGACATTAAAGATAAACATTCCATAAGAAATGGTTACTCATAATTTTGAACTGTATATTTTTATAATTTTGAACTGTATGTATGCGTTGTGATGTGGATGAATAATGACATTAAAGAGAAAGGAGATATGCTGTGCGCTGATGAATTATTGCAAACTCAGTGACAATATATGAATAATGACATTAAAGATAAACATTCCATAAGAAATGGTTACTCATAATTTTTGAACTGTATATTTTTATAATTTTGAACTGTATGTATGCGTTATGTGTGGATAGCGAGAGAAGGAGATATGCTGTGCGCTGATGAATTATTGCAAACTCAGTGACAATATATGAATAATGACATTAAAGATAAACATTCCATAAGAAATGGTTACTCATAATTTTGAACTGTATATTTTTTATAATTTTGAACTGTATGTATGCGTTGTGTGTGGATAGCGAGAGAAGGAGATATGCTGTGCGCTGATGAATTATTGTAAAATTCAGTGACAATATATGAATAATGACATTAAAGATAAACATTCCATAAGAAATGGTTACTCATAATTTTGAACTGTATATTTTTTATAATTTTGAACTGTATGTATGCGTTGTGTGTGGATAGCGAGAGAAGGAGATATGCTGTGCGCTGATGAATTATTGCAAAATTCAGTGACAATATATGAATAATGACATTAAAGATAAACATTCCGTAAGATAAAAGAAATGGTTACTCATAATTTTGAACTGTATATTTTATAATTTTGAACTGTATGTATGCGTTGTGTGTGGATAGCAGAGAAGGAGATATGCTGTGCGCTGATGAATTATTGCAAATTCAGTGACAATATATGAATAATGACATTAAAGATAAACATTCCATAAGAAATGATTACTCATAATTTTGAACTGTATATTTTTTATAATTTTGAACTGTATGTATGCGTTGTGTGGATAGCGAGAGAAGGAGATATGCTGTGCGCTGATGAATTATTGCAAATTCAGTGACAATATATGAATAATGACATTAAAGATAAACATTCCATAAGAAATGGTTACTCATAATTTTGAACTGTATATTTTTATAATTTTTGAACTGTATGTATGCGTTGTGTGTGGATAGCGAGAGAAGGAGATATGCTGTGCGCTGATGAATTATTGCAAACTCAGTGACAATATATGAATAATGACATTAAAGATAAACATTCCATAAGAAATGGTTACTCATAATTTTGAACTGTATATTTTTTATAATTTTGAACTGTATGTATGCGTTATGTGTGGATAGCGAGAGAAGGAGATATGCTGTGCGCTGATGAATTATTGCAAACTCAGTGACAATATATGAATAATGACATTAAAGATAAACATTCCATAAGAAATGGTTACTCATAATTTTGAACTGTATATTTTTTATAATTTTGAACTGTATGTATGCGTTGTGTGTGGATAGCGAGAGAAGGAGATATGCTGTGCGCTGATGAATTATTGAATAAAATTCAGTGACAATATATGAATAATGACATTAAAGATAAACATTCATAGCGAAGAAATGGTTACTCATAATTTTGAACTGTATATTTTTTATAATTTTTGAACTGTATGTATGCGTTATGTGTGGATAGCGAGAGAAGGAGATATACTGTGCGCTGATGAATTATTGCAAATTCAGTGACAATATATGAATAATGACATTAAAGATAAACATTCCATAAGAAATGGTTACTCATAATTTTGAACTGTATATTTTTATAATTTTGAACTGTATGTATGCGTTATGTGTGGATAGCTTGAGAGAAGGAGATATGCTGTGCGCTGATGAATTATTGTAAAACTCAGTGACAATATATGAATAATGACATTAAAGATAAACATTCCATAAGAAATGGTTACTCATAATTTTGAACTGTATATTTTTATAATTTTGAACTGTATGTATGCGTTATGTGTGGATAGCGAGAGAAGGAGATATGCTGTGCGCTGATGAATGCAAATTGTGACAAATGAATAATGACATTGACAATATACTCATAATTTTGAATAATTTTATAATTTTGAACTGTATGTATGCGTTATGTGGAAAGATAAACATTCCATAAGAAATGGTTATTAAAGATCATTCCATAAATTTTCATAATTTTGAACTTTTTTATAATTTTGAACTGTATGTATGCGTTGTGTGGATAGCGAGAGAAGGAGATATGCTGCGCTGATGATGAATTATTGCAAATTCAGTGACAATATATGAATAATGACATTAAAGATAAACATTCCACAAGAAATGGTTACTCATAATTTTTGAACTGTATATTTTTTATAATTTTGAACTGTATGTATGCGTTATGTGTGGATAGCGAGAGAAGGAGATATGCTGTGCAATATATGCTGATGAATTATTCCAAATTCAGTGACAATATATTTTGAATAATGACATTAAAGATAAACATTCCGTAAGAAATAAGATTACATTCCATAATTTTGAACTGTATATTTTTATAATTTTGAACTGTATGTATGCGTTGTGTGTGGATAGTGAGAGAAGGAGATATGCTGCGCTGATGAATTATTGCAAACTCAGTGACAATATATGAATAATGACATTAAAGATAAACATTCCATAAGAAATGGTTACTCATAATTTTGAACTGTATATTTTTTATAATTTTGAACTGTATGTATGCGTTATGTGTGGATAGCGAGAGAAGGAGATATGCTGTGCGCTGATGAATTATTAAAATTCAGTGACAATATATGAATAATGACATTAAAGATAAACATTCCATAAGAAATGGTTACTCATAATTTTGAACTGTATATTTTTATAATTTTGAACTGTATGTATGCGTTATGTGTGGATAGCGAGAGAAGGAGATATGCTGTGCGCTGATGAATTATTGCAAATTCAGTGACAATATATGAATAATGACATTAAAGATAAACATTCCATAAGAAATGATTACTCATAATTTTGAACTGTATATTTTTATAATTTTGAACTGTATGTATGCGTTGTGTGTGGATAGCGAGAGAAGGAGATATGCAAAAACTGAATGAATTATTGCAAATTCAGTGACAATATATGAATAATGACATTAAAGATAAACATTCCATAAGAAATGGTTACTCATAATTTTTGAACTGTATATTTTTATAATTTTGAACTGTATGTATGCGTTGTGTGTGGATAGCGAGAGAAGGGAGATATGCTGTGCGCTGATGAATTATTGCAAACTCAGTGACAATATATGAATAATGACATTAAAGATAAACATTCCATAAGAAATGGTTACTCATAATTTTTGAACTGTATATTTTTTATAATTTTGAACTGTATGTATGCGTTATGTGTGGATAGCGAGAGAAGGAGATATGCTGTGCGCTGATGAATTATTGTAAAATTCAGTGACAATATATGAATAATGACATTAAAGATAAACATTCCATAAGAAATGGTTACTCATAATTTTGAACTGTATATTTTTTATAATTTTGAACTGTATGTATGCGTTATGTGTGGATAGCGAGAGAAGGAGATATGCTGTGCGCTGATGAATTATTGTAAAATTCAGTGACAATATATGAATAATGACATTAAAAGATAAACATTCCATAAGAAATGGTTACTCATAATTTTGAACTGTATATTTTTTATAATTTTGAACTGTATGTATGCGTTATGTGTGGATAGCGAGAGAAGGAGATATGCTGTGCGCTGATGAATTATTGCAAACTCAGTGACAATATATGAATAATGACATTAAAGATAAACATTCCATAAGAAATGTTACTCATAATTTTACTATTTTTATAATTTTTGAACGTTATGTGTGGATAGCGAAGAAGGAGATATGCTGTGCGCTGTGAATTTTTTTATAATTTTGATTCCATAAAAATGGTTACTCATAATTTTTGAACTGTATATTTTTTATAATTTTGAACTGTATGTGCGTTATGTGTGGATAGAAGGGATAGCTGATGAATTATTGCAAATTCAGTGACAATATGACAATATAAACATTAAAGATAAACATTCCATAAGAAATGGTTACTCATAATTTTGAACTGTATATTTTTATAATTTTTTGAACTGTATGTATGCGTTATGTGTGGATAGCGAGAGAAGGAGATATGCTGTGCGCTGATGTGACAATATATGAATAATGACATTAAAGATAAACATTCCATAAAGAAATGGTTACTCATAATTTTGAACTGTATATTTTTTATAATTTTGAACTGTATGTATGCGTTATGTGTGGATAGCGAGAGAAGGAGATATGCTGTGCGCTGATGAATTATTAAAAACTCAGTGACAATATATGAATAATGACATTAAAGATAAACATTCCGTAAGAAATGGTTACTCATAATTTTGAACTGTATATTTTTATAATTTTGAACTGTATGTATGCGTTATGTGTGGATAGCGAAGAGAAGGAGATATGCTGTGCGCTGATGAATTATAAACAAATTCAGTGACAATATAGGTATAATGACATTAAAGATAAACATTCCGTAAGAAATGGTTACTCATAATTTTGAACTGTATATTTTTTATAATTTTGAACTGTATGTATGCGTTGTGTGTGGATAGCGAGAGAAGGAGATATGCTGTGCGCTGATGAATTATTGCAAAATTCAGTGACAATATATATGTATAATGACATTAAAGATAGCGAGAGAAAAACATTCTGTAAGAAATGGTTACTCATAAAATTTTGAACTGTATATTTTTTTATAATTTTGAACTGTATGTATGCGTTTGTGTGGATAGCGAGAGATATGCTGTGAGATATAAATTGTGCGCTGATGAATGAATAATGACATTGATAAAATTCCAGTGACAATATATTTTTGAATAATGACATTAAAGATAAACATTCCGATAAGAAACTGGACAATATATGAATAATGACATTTGATAAACATTCCATAAATGTTATATTTTGAACTGTATTTTTTATAATTTTGAACTGTATGTATGCGTTATGTGTGGATAGCGAGAGAAGGAGATATGCTGTGCGCTGATGAATTATTGCAAATTCAGTGACAATATATGAATAATGACATTAAAGATAAACATTCCATAAGAAATGGTTACTCATAATTTTGAACTGTATATTTTTATAATTTTGAACTGTATGTATGCGTTGTGTGTGGATAGCGAGAGAAGGAGATATGCTGTGCGCTGATGAATTATTGCAAACTCAGTGACAATATATGAATAATGACATTAAAGATAAACATTCCATAAGAAATGGTTACTCATAATTTTGAACTGTATATTTTTATAATTTTGAACTGTATATTTTTTGTATTTTTGAACGTTGCGTTATGTGTGGATAGCGAGAGAAGGAGATATGCTGTGCGCTGATGAATTATTGCAAACTCAGTGACAATATATGAATAATGACATTAAAGATAAACATTCCATAAAAATGGTTACTCATAATTTTGAACTGTATATTTTTTATAATTTTGAACTGTATGTATGCGTTTGTGTGGATAGCGAGAGAAGGAGATATGCTGTGCGCTGATGAATTATTGCAAATTCAGTGACAATATATGAATAATGACATTAAAGATAAACATTCCATAAGAAATGGTTACTCATAATTTTGAACTGTATATTTTTTATAATTTTGAACTGTGTGTGGATGTATGCTGTTGTGTAAACAAACTCAGTGGATAATGACGATAAAGAGAAGGATAATATTTTTATGTGCTGTATGATGCGAATGGATGCGAGAAAATTGCTGTGCGCAGTGACAATATATGAATAATGACATTAAAGATAAACATTCCATAAGAAATGGTTACTCATAATTTTGAACTGTATTTTTTTATAATTTTGAACTGTATGTATGCGTTTTGTGTGGATAGCGAGAGAAGGAGATATGCTGTGCGCTGATGAATTATTGCAAACTCAGTGACAATATATGAATAATGACATTAAAGATAAACATTCCGTAAGAAATGGTTACTCATAATTTTTGAACTGTATATTTTTATAATTTTGAACTGTATGTATGCGTTTGTGTGGATAGCGAGAGAAGGAGATATGCTGTGCGCTGATGAATTATTGCAAACTCAGTGACAATATATGAATAATGACATTAAAGATAAACATTCCGTAAGAAATGGTTACTCATAATTTTGAACTGTATATTTTTTATAATTTTGAACTGTATGTATGCGTTGTGTGTGGATAGCGAGAGAAGGAGATATGCTGTGCGCTGATGAATTATTGCAAATTCAGTGACAATATATGAATAATGACATTAAAGATAAACATTCCGTAAGAAATGGTTACTCATAATTTTTGAACTGTATATTTTTTTATAATTTTTGAACTGTATGAATGCGTTGTGTGTGGATAGCGAGAGAGAGGAGATATGCTGTGCGCTGATGAATTATTGCAAACTCAGTGACAATATATGAATAATGACATTAAAGATAAACATTCCAAGAAATGGTTACTCATAATTTTGAACTGTATATTTTTATAATTTTTGAACTGTATGTATGCGTTGTTGTGTGGATAGCGAGAGAAGGAGATATGCTGTGCGCTGATGAATTATTGCAAATTCAGTGACAATATATGAATAATGACATTAAAGATAAACATTCCATAAGAAATGGTTACTCATAATTTTGAACTGTATATTTTTTATAATTTTGAACTGTATGTATGCGTTGTGTGTGGATAGCGAGAGAAGGAGATATGCTGTGCGCTGATGAATTATTGCAAATTCAGTGACAATATATGAATAATGACATTAAAGATAAACATTCCGTAAGAAATGGTTACTCATAATTTTGAACTGTATATTTTTTATAATTTTGAACTGTATGTATGCGTTGTGTGTGGATAGCGAGAGAAGGAGATATGCTGTGCGCTGATGAATTATTGCAAATTCAGTGACAATATAGGTATAATGACATTAAAGATAAACATTCCGTAAGAAATGGTTACTCATAATTTTGAACTGTATATTTTTATAATTTTGAACTGTGAATGCTGTGGATGCGAGAGAAGGAGATATGCTGTGCGCTGATGAATTATTGTAAAATTCAGTGACAATATGGATAGACATTAAAGATAAACATTCCATAAGAAATGGATAATTTTACTGTATATTTTTATAATTTTTGAACTGATGCGTTGTGTGTGGATAGCGAGAGAAGGAATTCTGTGCGCTGATGAATTGTGTAAAAATCAGTGACAATGAATAATGACATTAAAGATAAACATTCCATAAGAAATGGTTACTCATAATTTTTGAACTGTATATTTTTATAATTTTGAACTGTATGTATGCGTTGTGTGTGGATAGCGAGAGAAGGGAGATATGCTGTGCGCTGATGAATTATTGCAAACTCAGTGACAATATATGAATAATGACATTAAAGATAAACATTCCATAAGAAATGGTTACTCATAATTTTGAACTGTATATTTTTTATAATTTTGAACTGTATGTATGCGTTGTGTGTGGATAGCGAGAGAAGGAGATATGCTGTGCGCTGATGAATTATTGCAAATTCAGTGACAATATATGAATAATGACATTAAAGATAAACATTCCATAAGAAATGGTTACTCATAATTTTGAACTGTATATTTTTATAATTTTGAACTGTATGTATGCGCGCTGATGAATGTGTCTATGACAATATGGATAAACATTCCGAGAGAAGGAGATATGCTTTGAACGCTGATGCGTTGTGTGTGGATAGCGAGAAAATTCTGTGACAATATATGAATAATGACATTAAAGATAAACATTCCATAAGAAATGGTTACTCATAATTTTGAACTGTATTTTTTTTATAATTTTGAACTGTATGTATGCGTTGTGTGTGGATAGCGAGAGAAGGAGATATGCTGTGCGCTGATGAATTATTGCAAACTCAGTGACAATATATGAATAATGACATTAAAGATAAACATTCCATAAGAAATGGTTACTCATAATTTTGAACTGTATATTTTTATAATTTTGAACTGTATGTATGCGTTGTGTGGATGGATAGAGAGAAGGAGATATGCTGTGCGCTGATGAATTATTGCAAAATTCAGTGACAATATATGAATAATGACATTAAAGATAAACATTCCATAAGAAATGGTTACTCATAATTTTGAACTGTATATTTTTTTATAATTTTGAACTGTATGAATGCGTTGTGTGGATAGCGAGAGAAGGAGATATGCTGTGCGCTGATGAATTATTGTAAAATTCTATGACAATATATGAATAATGACATTAAAGATAAAACATTCCAAAGAAATGGTTACTCATAATTTGAACTGTATATTTTTTATAATTTTTGAACTGTATGTATGCGTTGTGTGTGGATAGCGAGAGAAGGAGATATGCTGTGCGCTGATGAATTATTGCAAATTCAGTGACAATATATGAATAATGACATTAAAGATAAACATTCCATAAGAAATGGTTACTCATAATTTTGAACTGTATATTTTTTATAATTTTGAACTGTATGTATGCGTTGTGTGTGGATAGCGAGAGAAGGAGATATGCTGATATACTGTGCGTGAATTATTGTAAAATTCAGTGACAATATATGAATAATGACATTAAAGATAAACATTCCATAAGAAATGGTTACTCATAATTTTGAACTGTATATTTTTATAATTTTGAACTGTATGTATGCGTTGTGTGGATAGCGAGAGAAGGAGATATGCTGTGCGCTGATGAATTATTTAAATTCAGTGACAATATATGAATAATGACATTAAAGATAAACATTCCATAAGAAATGGTTACTCATAATTTTGAACTGTATATTTTTATAATTTTGAACTGTATATGTATGCGTTGTGTGTGGATAGCGAGAGAAGGAGATATGCTGTGCGCTGATGAATTATTGTAAAATTCAGTGACAATATATGAATAATGACATTAAAGATAAAACATTCCATAAGAAATGGTTACTCATAATTTTGAACTGTATATTTTTTATAATTTTGAACTGTATGTATGCGTTTGTGTGGATAGCGAGAAGGAGATATGCTGTGCGCTGATGAATTATTGCAAAAATTCAGTGACAATATATGAATAATGACATTAAAGATAAACATTCCATAAGAAATGGTTACTCATAATTTTGAACTGTATATTTTTTATAATTTTGAACTGTATGTATGCGTTGTGTGTGGATAGCGAGAGAAGGAGATATGCTGTGCGCTGATGAATTATTGTAAAATTCAGTGACAATATATGAATAATGACATTAAAGATAAACATTCCATAAGAAATGGTTACTCATAATTTTGAACTGTATATTTTTTATAATTTTGAACTGTATGTATGCGTTGTGTGTGGATAGCGAGAGAAGGAGATATGCTGTGCGCTGATGAATTATTGCAAACTCAGTGACAATATATGAATAATGACATTAAAGATAAACATTCCATAAGAAATGGTTACTCATAATTTTGAACTGTATATTTTTTATAATTTTGAACTGTATGTATGCGTTATGTGTGGATAGCGAGAGAAGGAGATATGCTGTGCGCTGATGAATTATTGTAAAATTCAGTGACAATATATGAATAATGACATTAAAGATAAACATTCCATAAGAAATGGTTACTCATAATTTTGAACTGTATATTTTTATAATTTTGAACTGTATGTATGCGTTGTGTGGATAAGCGAGAGAAGGAGATATGAACTGTATAAATTTTTTTGAACTGATGAATTATTGTAAAATTCTGTGCGCTGACAATATATGAATAATGACATTAAAGATAAACATTCATAAGAAATGGTTACTCATAATTTTGAACTGTATATTTTTTATAATTTTGAACTGTATGTATGCGTTGTGTGTGGATAGCGAGAGAAGGAGATATGCTGATGTGCGCTGATGAATTATTAAAGATAAAATTCAGTGACATATTTTATATTTTGAATAATGACATTAAAGATAAACATTCCGATGAATTAAGAAATGGTTACTCATAAATTTTGAACTGTATATTTTTATAATTTTGAACTGTATGTATGCGTTGTGTGTGGATAGCGAGAGAAGGAGATATGCTGTGCGCTGATGAATTATTGCAAACTCAGTGACAATATATGAATAATGACATTAAAGATAAACATTCCGTAAGAAATGGTTACTCATAATTTTGAACTGTATATTTTTTATAATTTTGAACTGTATGTATGCGTTGTGTGTGGATAGCGAGAGAAGGAGATATGCTGTGCGCTGATGAATTATTGCAAATTCAGTGACAATATATGAATAATGACATTAAAGATAAACATTCCATAAGAAATGGTTACTCATAATTTTGAACTGTATATTTTTTATAATTTTTGAACTGTAGGGTATGCGTTGTGTGTGGATAGCGAGAGAAGGAGATATGCTGTGCGCTGATGAATTATTGTAAACTCAGTGACAATATATGAATAATGACATTAAAGATAAACATTCCATAAGAAATGGTTACTCATAATTTTTGAACTGTATATTTTTATAATTTTGAACTGTATGTATGCGTTGTGTGTGGATAGCGAGAAGGAGATATACAAAGGATGAATTATTGCAAACTCAGTGACAATATGAATAATGACATTAAGATAAACATTCCAAGAAATGGTTACTCATAATTTTGAACTGTATATTTTTTATAATTTTGAACTGTATGTATGCGTTGTGTGTGGATAGCGAGAGAAGGAGATATGCTGTGCGCTGATGAATTATTGTAAAATTCAGTGACAATATATGAATAATGACATTAAAGATAAACATTCCATAAGAAATGGTTACGAGAAGGAGATATGCTTTGCATAATTTTGAACTGTATATTTTTATAATTTTGAACTGTATGTATGCGTTATGTGTGGATAGCGAGAGAAGGAGATATGCTGTGCGCTGATGAATTATTGCAAATTCAGTGACAATATATGAATAATGACATTAAAGATAAACATTCCATAAGAAATGGTTACTCATAATTTTGAACTGTATATTTTTTTTATAATTTTTGAACTGTATGTATGCGTTGTGTGTGGATAGCGAGAGAAGGAGATATGCTGTGCGCTGATGAATTATTGCAAACTCAGTGACAATATATGAATAATGACATTAAAGATAAACATTCCATAAGAAATGGTTACTCATAATTTTGAACTGTATATTTTTTATAATTTTGAACTGTATGTATGCGTTGTGTGTGGATAGCGAGAGAAGGAGAGATATGCTGTGCGCTGATGAATTATTATAATAAAATTCAGTGACAATATATGAATAATGACATTAAAGATAAACATTCCATAAGAAATGGTTACTCATAATTTTGAACTGTATATTTTTATAATTTTGAACTGTATGTATGCGTTGTGTGTGGATAGCGAGAGAAGGAGATATGCTGTGCGCTGATGAATTATTGTAAAACTCAGTGACAATATATGAATAATGACATTAAAGAAGATAAACATTCCATAAGAAATGGTTACTCATAATTTTGAACTGTATATTTTTTATAATTTTGAACTGTATGTATGCGTTGTGTGTGGATAGCGAGAGAAGGAGATATGCTGTGCGCTGATGAATTATTGCAAACTCAGTGACAATATATGAATAATGACATTAAAGATAAACATTCCGTAAGAAATGGTTACTCATAATTTTGAACTGTATATTTTTATAATTTTGAACTGTATGTATGCGTTGTGTGTGGATAGCGAGAAGGAGATATGCTGTGCGCTGATGAATTATTGATAAACATTCCAGTGACAATATATGAATATTTTGACATTAAAGTATGCGTTGTGTGTGGATAAACATTCCATAAGAAATGGTTAATGACATTAAAGATAAATTTTGAACTGTATATTTTTTATAATTTTGAACTGTAGGAATGCGTTGTGTGTGGATAGCGAGAGAAGGAGATATGCTGTGCGCTGATGAATTATTGCAAATTCAGTGACAATATAGGTATAATGACATTAAAGATAAACATTCCGTAAGAAATGGTTACTCATAATTTTGAACTGTATATTTTTTATAATTTTGAACTGTATGTATGCGTTGTGTGTGGATAGCGAGAGAAGGAGATATGCTGTGCGCTGATGAATTATTGCAAATTCAGTGACAATATATGAATAATGACATTAAGATGAATAATGACATTAAAGAAATGGTTACTCATAATAAGAAATGGTATTTTTTTTATAATTTTGAACTGTATGTATTTTGGATAGAGAGAAGGAGATATTTGTGCTGCTGATGAATTATTGCAAATTCAGTGACAATATGAATAATGACATTAAAGATAAACAGGAGAAATGGTTACTCATAATTTTGAACTGTATATTTTTTTATAATTTTGAACGTATGCGTTGTGTGTGGATAGCGAGAGAAGGAGATTATGTTGTGCGCTGATGAATTATAAAATTCAATATATGAATAATGACATTAAAGATAAACATTCCGTAAGAAATGGTTACTCATAATTTTTGAACTGTATATTTTTTTTATTTTAACTGTATGTATGCGTTGTGTGTGGATTGAACTGTATGTGACAATATGACATTAAAGATAAACATTGTGAAATGGGATATTTTTTATAATTTTGAACTGAGAGAAGCGAGGAAGGAGATATGCTGTGCGCTGATGAATTATTGCAAATTCAGTGACAATATATGAATAATGACATTAAAGATAAACATTCCATAAGAAATGGTTACTCATAATTTTGAACTGTATATTTTTTATAATTTTGAACTGTATGTATGCGTTTGTGTGGATAGCGAGAGAAGGAGATATGCTGTGCGCTGATGAATTATTGCAAATTCAGTGACAATATATGAATAATGACATTAAAGATAAACATTCCGTAAGAAATGGTTACTCATAATTTTGAACTGTATATTTTTATAATTTTGAACTGTATGTATGCGTTGTGTGTGGATAGCGAGAGAAGGAGATATGCTGTGCGCTGATGAATTATTGTAAAATTCAGTGACAATATATGAATAATGACATTAAAGATAAACATTCCGTAAGAAATGGTTACTCATAATTTTGAACTGTATATTTTTTATAATTTTGAACTGTATGTATGCGTTGTGTGTGGATAGCGAGAGAAGGAGATATGCTGTGCGCTGATGAATTATTGCAAATTCAGTGACAATATATGAATAATGACATTAAAGATAAACATTCCATAAGAAATGGTTACTCATAATTTTGAACTGTATATTTTTATAATTTTGAACTGTATGTGTGCGTTGTGTGTGGATAGCGAGAGAAGGAGATATGCTGTGCGCTGATGAATTATTGCAAATTCAGTGACAATATATGAATAATGACATTAAAGATAAACATTCCGTAAGAAATGGTTACTCATAATTTTGAACTGTATATTTTTTATAATTTTGAACTGTATGTATGCGTTGTGTGTGGATAGCAGAGAGAAGGAGATATACTGTGCGCTGATGAATTATTGCAAATTCAGTGAGAATATATGAATAATGACATTAAAGATAAACATTCCGTAAGAAATGGTTACTCATAAATTTTGAACTGTATATTTTTATAATTTTTGAACTGTATGTATGCGTTGTGTGTGGATAGCGAGAGAAGGAGATATGATGTGCGCTGATGAATTATTGCAAACTCAGTGACAATATATGAATAATGACATTAAAGATAAACATTCCATAAAAAATGGTTACTCATAATTTTGAACTGTATATTTTTATAATTTGAACTGTATGTAATGTTGTGTGGATGGCGAGAGAGAAGGAGATATGCTGTGCGCTGATGAATTATTGCAAATTCAGTGACAATATATGAATAATGACATTAAAGATAAACATTCCGCAAAAAATGGTTACTCATAATTTTGAACTGTATATTTTTATAATTTTTGAACTGTAGGAATGCGTTGTGTGTGGATAGCGAGAGAAGGAGATATGCTGTGCGCTGATGAATTATTGAGTGACAATATAGGAATAATGACAAAAGATAAACATTCCGTAAGAAATGGTTACTCATAATTTTGAACATATTTTTTATAATTTTTGAATATGCGTTGTGTGTGGATAGCGAGAGAAGGAGATATGCTGTGCGCTGATGAATTATTCCAAATTCAGTGACAATATGAATAATGACATTAAAGATAAAACATTTTGCAAGAAATGGTTATTTTCAATTTTGAACTGTATATGCGTTTTATAATTTTTGAATGTATGAATAATGCGTTTTGTGTGGATAGCGAGAGAAGGAGATATGCTGTGCGCTGATGAATTATTGCAAAATTCAGTGACAATATATGAATAATGACATTAAAGATAAACATTCCGTAAGAAATGGTTACTCATAATTTTGAACTGTATATTTTTATAATTTTGAACTGTATGTATGCGTTGTGTGTGGATAGCGAGAGAAGGAGATATGCTGTGCGCTGATGAATTACAAAAAATTCAGTGAGAATATATGAATAATGACATTAAAGATAAACATTCCATAAGAAATGGTTACTCATAATTTTGAACTGTATATTTTTATAATTTTGAACTGTATGTATGCGTTGTGTGTGGATAGCGAGAGAAGGAGATATGCTGTGCGCTGATGAATATTGTAAACCTAGTGACAATATATGAATAATGACATTAAAGATAAACATTCCATAAGAAATGGTTACTCATAATTTTGAACTGTATATTTTATAATTTTTGAACTGTATGTATGCGTTATGTGTGGATAGCGAGAGAAGGGAGATATGCTGTGCGCTGATGAATTATTGCAAACTCAGTGACAATATATGAATAATGACATTAAAGATAAACATTCCATAAGAAATGTTACTCATAATTTGAACTGTATATTTTTTATAATTTTTGAATGCGTTGTGTGTATAAGAGAGAAGGAGATATTTTGATGAATTTTGCAAATTCAGTGACAATATATGAATAATGACATTAAAGATAAACATTCCGTAAGAAATGGTTACTCATAATTTTGAACTGTATATTTTTATAATTTTGAACTGTGAGGAAGATATGAGAAGGAGATATGCTGTGCGCTGATGAATTATTGCAAATTCAGTGACAATATATGAATAATGACATTAAAGATAAACATTCCGTAAGAAATGGTTACTCATAATTTTGAACTGTATATTTTTATAATTTTGAACTGTATGTATGCGTTGTGTGTGGATAGCGAGAAGGAGATATGCTGTGCGCTGATGAATTATTGTAAAATTCAGTGACAATATAGGAATAATGACATTAAAGATAAACATTCCAAGAAATGGTTACTCATAATTTTGAACTGTATATTTTTTATAATTTTGAACTGTATGTATGCGTTGTGTGTGGATAGCGAGAGAAGGAGATATGCTGTGCGCTGATGAATTATTGCAAAACTCAGTGACAATATATGAATAATGACATTTAAAGATTTTTGAACTGTATTTTTTAAACATTCTTATGCGTTATGTGTAAGAAATGGTATTGCAAACTCAGTGACAATATATAATTTTGATAAACATTGTATAATGATTTTTATAATTTTGAACTGTATTTTGAACTGTATGTATGCGTTATGTGTGTGGATAGAGAGAAGGAGATATGCTGTGCGCTGATGAATTATTGTAAAAGGTGGTGACAATATATGAATAATGACATTAAAGATATAAACATTCCATAAGAAATGGATAATTTTGAACTGTATTTTTTTATAATTTTGAACTGTATGTATGCGTTGTGTGTGGATAGCGAGAGAAGGAGATGCTGTGCGCTGATGAATTATTGTAAAATTCAGTGACAATATATGAATAATGACATTAAAGATAAACATTCCATAAGAAATGGTTACTCATAATTTTGAACTGTATATTTTTATAATTTTGAACTGTATGGTATGCGTTGTGTGGATATGAGAGAAGGAGATATGCTGTGCGCTGATGAATTATTGCAAATTCAGTGACAATATATGAATAATGACATTAAAGATAAACATTCCATAAGAAATGGTTACTCATAATTTTGAACTGTATTTTTTATAATTTTGAACTGTATGTATGCGTTGTGTGTGGATAGCGAGAGAAGGAGATATGTTGTGCGCTGATGAATTATTGCAAACTCAGTGACAATATATGAATAATGACATTAAAGATAAACATTCCATAAGAAATGGTTACTCATAATTTTGAACTGTATATTTTTATAATTTTGAACTGTATGTATGCGTTGTGTGTGATAAAGGAGAGAAGGAGATATGCTGTGCGCTGATGAATTATTGCAAATTCAGTGACAATATATGAATAATGACATTAAAGATAAACATTCCGTAAGAAATGGTTACTCATAATTTTGAACTGTATATTTTTTATAATTTTGAACTGTATGTATGCGTTGTGTGTGGATAGCGAGAGAAGGAGATATGTAATGCGCTGATGAATTATTAAAATTCAGTGACAATATATGAATAATGACATTAAAGATAAACATTCCAAGAAATGGTTGCCTCCAATTTTGAACTGTATATTTTTATAATTTTGAACTGTATGTATGCGTTTGTGTGGATAGCGAGAGAAAGGAGATATGCTGTGCGCTGATGAATTATTAAAAATTCAGTGACAATATATGAATAATGACATTAAAGATAAAACATTCCATAAGAAATGGTTACTCATAATTTTGAACTGTATATTTTTATAATTTTGAACTGTATGTATGCGTTGTGTGGATAGCGAGAGAAGGAGATACTGTGCGCTGGATGAATTATTGCAAACTCAGTGACAATAATGAATAATGACATTAAAGATAAACATTCCGTAAGAAATGGTTACTCATAATTTTGAACTGTATATATTTTTAATTTTGAACTGTACAAATGCGTTGTGTGTGGATAGCGAGAGAAGGAGATATGCTGTGCGCTGATGAATTATTGTAAAATTCAGTGACAATATATGAATAATGACATTAAAGATAAACATTCTGCAAAGAAATGGTTACTCATAATTTTGAACTGTATATTTTTATAATTTTGAACTGTATGTATGCGTTGTGTGTGGATAGCGAGAGAAGGAGATATGCTGTGCGCTGATGAATTATTAAAAATTCAGTGACAATATATGAATAATGACATTAAAGATAAACATTCCAAGAAATGGTTACTCATATTTTTGAACTGTATATTTTTTATAATTTTGAACTGTATGTATGCGTTATGTGTGTGGATAGCGAGAGAAGGAGATATATGTGCGCTGATGAATTATTGCAAAACTCAGTGACAATATAGGAATAATGACATTAAAGACCTTTTGAACTGTATATTTTTTATAATTTTGAAACATTCGTTGTGTGTGGATAAGAAATGGTTGCTGTCATGAATTTTGAACTGAGAATATATGAATTTTATATTTTTTACTCGGAACTGTATATTTTTATATAAACTGTATGCGTTGTGTGGATAGCGAGAGAAGGAGATATGCTGTGCGCTGATGAATTATTGCAAACCCAGTGGACAATATATGAATAATGACATTAAAGATAAAACATTCCATAAGAAATAAGTTACTCATAATTTTGAACTGTATATTTTTATAATTTTGAACTGTATGTATGCGTTGTGTGTGGATAGCGAGAGAAGGAGATATGCTGTGCGCTGATGAATTACGTAAAACTCAGTGACAATATATGAATAATGACATTAAAGATAAATATTACAATAAGAAATGGTTACTCATAATTTTGAACTGTATATTTTTATAATTTGAACTGTAGGTATGCGTTATGTGTGGATAGCGAGAGATGGAGATATGCAAAAGGATGAATTATTACAAAAACTCAGTGAGAATATATGAATAATGACATTAAAGATACAAACATTCTACAAGAAATGGTTACTCATAATTTTGAACTGTATATTTTTTATAATTTTGAACTGTATGTATGCGTTGTGTGTGGATAAGAGAGAAGGAGATATGTGTGCGCTGATGAATTATTGTAAAACTCAGTGACAATATATGAATAATGACATTAAAGACAAACATTCCATAAGAAATGGTTACTCATAATTTTGAACTGCATATTTTTTATAATTTTGAACTGTATGTATGCGTTGTGTGTGGATAGCGAGAGAAGGAGATATGCAAAGCGCTGATGAATTATTGCAAAACTCAGTGACAATATATGAATAATGATATTAAAAGATAAAACATTCCATAAGAAATGGTTACTCATAACCTTTGAACTGTATATTTTTTATAATTTGAACTGTATGTATGCGTTGTGTGTGGATATGAGAGAGAGAAGAGATATGCTATGCGCTGATGAATTATTGTAAAACTCAGTGACAATATATGAATAATGACATTAAAAGATAAAACATTCCATAAGAAATGGTTACTCATAATTTTGAACTGGTATATTTTTTATAATTTTGAACTGTATGTATGCGTTGTGTGGATGCGAGAGAAGGGAGATATGTGTAAGTGCTGATGAATTATTGCAAATTCAGTGACAAATATATGAATAATGACATTAAAGATAAACATTCCGTAAGAAATGGTTACTTCACTTTGAACTGTATATTTTTTATAATTTTGAACTGTAAGGTATGCGTTGTGTGGATAAAGAGAGAAGGAGATATGCTATGTGCTGATGAATTATTGTAAAATTCAGTGACAATATATGAATAATGACATTAAAGATAAACATTCTACAAGAAATGGTTACTACTATAATTTTGAACTGTATATTTTTATAATTTTGAACTGTATGTATGCGTGTGTGTGGATAGCGAGAGAAGGAGATATGCTGTGCGCTGATGAATTATTGCAAACTCAGTGACAATATATGAATAATGACATTAAAGATAAAACATTCGTAAGAAATGGTTACTCATAATTTGAACTGTATATTTTTTATAATTTTGAACTGTATGTATGCGTTTGTGTGGATAGCGAGAGAAGGAGATATGCTGTGCGCTGATGAATTATTAAAACCAGTGACAATATATGAATAATGACATTAAAGATAAACATTCCATAAGAAATGGTTACTCATAATTTTGAACTGTATATTTTTTTATAATTTTGAACTGTATGTATGCATTTATTGTGTGGATAGCGAGAGAAGGAGATATGCTGTGCGCTGATGAATTATTGTAAAAGTCAGTGACAATATATGAATAATGACATTAAAGATAAAACATTCCAAAGAAGAAATGGTTACTCATAATTTTTGAACTGTATATTTTTTTTTAATTTTGAACTGTATGTACGTTATGTTGTGTGTGGATAGCGAGAGAAGGAGATATGCTGTGCGCTGATGAATTATTGCAAAAATTCAGTGACAATATATGAATAATGACATTAAAGATAAACATCTGCAAGAAATGGTTACTCATAATTTTGAACTGTATATTTTTTTAATTTTTTGAACTGTATGTATGCGTTGTGTGTGTGGATAGCGAGAGAAGGAGATATACTGTGCGCTGATGAATTATTGCAACTCAGTGACAATATATGAATAATGACATTAAAGATAAACATTCCGTAAGAAAATGAATTTACTCATAATTTTGGAACTGTATATTTTTATAATTTTGAACTGTATGTATGCGTTATGTGTGGATGCTTGAGAGAAGGAGATATGCTGTGCGCTGATGAATTATTGTAAATTCAGTGACAATATATGAATAATGACATTAAAGATAAACATTCCATAAGAAATGGTTACCATAATTTTGAACTGTATATTTTTATAATTTTGAACTGTATGTATGCGTTGTGTGGATAGCGAGAGAAGGAGATATGTGCAGGATGAATGACATTAAAACTCAGTGACAATATATGAATAATGACATTAAAGATAAACATTCATATAAGAAATGGTTACTCATAATTTGAACTGTATATTTTTTAATTTTTTGAACTGTATGGCAAGTTGTGTGGATAGCGAGAGAAGGAGATATGTGCGCTGATGAATTATTGCAAAATTCAGTGAGAATATATGAATAATGACATTAAAGATAAACATTCCAAAAGAAATGGTTACTCATAATTTTGAACCGTATATTTTTATAATTTTGAACTGTATGTATGCGTTGTGTGTGGATAGCGAGAGAAGGAGATATGCTGTGCGCTGGATGAATTATTGTAAAATTCAGTGACAATATATGAATAATGACATTAAAGATAAACATTCCATAAGAAATGGTTACTCATAATTTGAACTGGGTATATTTTTTATAATTTTGAACTGTATGTATGCGTTGTGTGATGGATAGAGAGAGGAGATATGCTGTGCGCTGATGAATTATTGCAAATTCAGTGAGAATATATGAATAATGACATTAAAGATAAACATTCCAAGAAATGGTTACTCATAATTTTGAACTGTATATTTTTTATAATTTTGAACTGTATGTATGCGTTGTGTGTGGATAGCGAGAGAAGGAGATATGTTGTGCGCTGATGAATTATTGTAAAATTCAGTGACAATATATGAATAATGACATTAAAGATAAACATTCCATAAGAAATGGTTACTCATAATTTTTGAACTGTATATTTTTATAATTTTGAACTGTATGTATGCGTTGTGTGGATAGCGAGAGAAGGGAGATATGTCAAAGTGCTGATGAATTATTGCAAAATTCAGTGACAATATGAATAATGACATTAAAGACAAAAACATTCCGTGTAAGAAATGGTTACTCATAATTTTGAACTGTATATTTTTTTATAATTTTGAACTGTATGTATGCGTTGTGGTGGATAGAGAGAAGGAGATATATGTTGTGTGCTGATGAATTATTCGTAAAATTCAGTGACAAATATATGAATAATGACATTAAAGACAAACATTCCATAAGAAATGGTTACCTGGCACCTTGAACTGTATATTTTTTATAATTTTGAACTGTATGTATGCGTTGTGTGGATAGAGAGAAGGAGATATGCAAAGCGCTGATGAATTATTGTAAAACTCAGTGACAATATATGAATAATGACATTAAAGATAAACATTCCATAAGAAATGGTGAACTGTATATTTTTCACCTTTATGAAGGCAAGTTTTGGATAGCTAGATATTTTTATAATTTTGAATTCAGTGTATATATGAATAATGACATTAAAGATAAGGATTCCATAAGAAAACTCTGATTTTGAACTCTATATTTTTTAAAATTTTGAACTGTATGTAAAAAGTGGGGTGTGGACATGAGAGAAGGATACAAAAATATGAATAATGACAATATGAATAATGATTAAAGATAAACATTCCGTAAGAAAATGGTTACTGGCAATTTTGAACTGTATATTTTTATAATTTTGAACTGTATAAAAGGCTATGTGTGGATAGTGAGAGAAGGAGATATGCTGTGTGCTGATGAATTATTGCAACTCAGGGACAATATATGAATAATGACATTAAAGATAAACATTCCAAGAAATGGTTAACTCGGCAATTTTGAACTGTATATTTTTATAATTTTTGAACTGTATGTATGCGTTATGTGTGGATAGCGAGAGAAAGAGATATGCTGCGCTGATGAATTATTAAAACCCAGTGACACATATGAATAATGACATTAAAGATAAACATTCCGTAAAGAAAATGGTTACTTGGCAATTTTGAACTGTATATTTTTATAATTTTGAACTGTAGGTATGCGTTATGTGGATAGCGAGAGAAGGAGATATGCTACATGCTGATGAATTATTGCAAAACTCAGTGACAATATATGAATAATGACATTAAAGACAAACATTCCATAAGAAAATGGTTACTCATAACTTTGGAACTGTATATTTTTTTAAAATTTTGAACTGTATGTATGCGTTGTGGATAGCGAGAGAAGGGATATGCTGTGCGCTGAGAATTATTGCAAAAGGAGATATGAATAATGACATTAAAGATAAACATTCCCAAGAAATGCAATTTTGAATGGCATTTTTTTATAATTTTTATGCATGCGCTGTGTGTGGATAGCGAGAGAAGGAATTGCAGCTGAATATATGAATAATGACATTAAAGATAAAAACATTCCGTGCAAGAAATAATACATCATAATTTTGAACTGTATATTTTTATAATTTTGGAACTGTATGTATGCGTTGTGTGTGGATAGCGAGAGAAGGAGATATGCTAAAAGGCTGGATGAATTATTGCAAAATCTATGACACATATGAATAATGACATTAAAGATAAAACATTCCGCAAGAAATGGTTGGCTCATAATTTTGAACTGTATATTTTTTACCTTTTGAACTGTATGTATGCGTTGTTGTGTGTGGATAGCGAGAGAAGGAGATATGTTGTGCGCTGATGAATTATTGCAAATTCAGTGACAATATATGAATAATGACATTAAAGATAAACATTCCATAAGAAATGATTACTCATAATTTGAACTGTATATTTTTTATAATTTTGAACTGTATGTATGCGTTGTGTGTGGATAGCGAGAAGGAGATATGCTGTGCGCTGATGAATTATTGCAAATTCAGTGACAATATATGAATAATGACATTAAAGATAAACATTCCGTAAGAAATGGTTACTATAATTTTGAACTGTATATTTTTTATAATTTTGAAACTGTATGTATGTTATGTGTGGATAAAGAGAGAAGGAGATATGCTGTGCGCTGATGAATTATTGCAAAATTCAGTGAGAATATATGAATAATGACATTAAAGATAAACATTCCATAAGAAAATGGTTACTCATAATTTTGAACTGTATTTTTTATAATTTTGAAACTGTATGTATGCGTTGTGTGGATAGCGAGAGAAGGAGATATGCTGTGCGCGAGAATTATTGTAAAATTTGTGACAATATATGAATAATGACATTAAAGATAAACACCTACAAGAAATGGTTACCTGCACTTTTGAACTGTATATTTTATAATTTGAACTGTATGTATGCGTTGTGTGTGTGGAAGGCGTTGTAAGCGCTGATGAATTATTGCAATTCAGTGAGAATATATGAATAATGACATTAAAGATAAACATTCCATAAGAAATGGTTACCTCATACTCTTGAACTGTATATTTTTATAATTTTGAACTGTATGTATGCGTTGTGTGGATAGCGAGAGAAGGAGATATACAAAGCTGATGAATTATTGTAAAACTCCAGTGACAAATATGAATAAACATTAAAGATAAACATTCCATAAGAAATGGTTACCCAGTAATTTGAACTGTATATTTTTATAATTTTGAACTGTATGTATGCGTTGTGTGTGGATAGTGAGAGAAGGAGATATGTTGTGCGCCGATGAATTATTAAAATTCAGTGACAATATATGAATAATGACATTAAAGATAAACATTCCGTAAGAAATGGTTACTCACACCTTTGAACTGTATATTTTATAATTTTGAGAACTGTATGTATGCGTTGTGTGTGGATAGCGAGAGAAGGAGATATGCCAGCGCTGATGAATTATTGCAAACCCAGTGACAATATATGAATAATGACATTAAAGATAAACATTCAAAAGTAATGATTACTCTGGCACCTTTGAACTGTATATTTTTTTTATAATTCTTTTGAACTGTATGTGTGCGTTGTTGTGTGTGGATAGCGAGAGAAGGAGCATGCTGCGCGCTGATGAATTATTGCTGTAAAATTCAGTGACAATATATGAATAATGACATTAAAAGATAAATATTCCATAAGAAATGGTTACCATAATTTTGAACTGTATATTTTTATAATTTGAACCAAGGTATGCGTTGTGTGTGGATAGCGAGAGAAGGAGATATGCTGTGCGCTGATGAATTATTGCAAATTCAGTGACAATATATGAATAATGACATTAAAGATAAAAATATTCCGTAAGAAATGATTACTCTGCAATTTTGAACTGTATATTTTTTATAATTTTGAACTGTATGCGTTGTGTGTGGATAGCGAGAGAAGGAGATATGCTAAAGGGCTGATGAATTATTAAAATTCAGTGACAATATATGAATAATGACATTAAAGATAAACATTCCATAAGAATGGTTACTCATAATTTTGAACTGTATATTTTTATAATTTTGAAACTGTATGTATGGTGGATGGAGAAGGAGAAGGAGATATGCTGTGCGCTGATGAATTTATTGCAAATTAAGTGCACAATATATGAATAATGACAGAAGACAAATAGTAAGTAATGACGCTACTCTGGCACCTTTGATGAATTTTTTTATTGAACAAGGTATGCGTTGTGTGGATACAGAGAAGGAGATATGTTGTGCGCTGGATGAAATTGTAAAATGACAATATGAATAATGACATTAAAGATAAAATATCTTCCAAGAAAATGGTTACTCATAATTTTGAACTGTATATTTTTTATAATTTTGAACTGTATGTATGCGTTTGTGTGGATAATAGCGAGAGAAGGAGATACATGCGCTGATGAATTATTGTAAAATTCAGTGACAAATATGAATAATGACATTAAAGATAAACATTCTACAAGAAATGGTTACTCCCATAATTTTGAACTTTTTTTTTTTTATAATTTTGAACTGTATGTATGCGTTGTGTGGATAGCGAGAGAAAAGGAGATATGCTGTGCGCTGATGAATTATTGTAAAATTTATGACAATATATGAATAATGACATTAAAGATAAACATTCCGTAAGAAAATGGTTGGCCTACAATTTTGAACTGTATATTTTATAATTTTGAACTGTATGTGTATGCGTTGTGTGTGGATAGCGAGAGAAGGAGATATGCAAGCGCTGATGAATTATTGTAAAATTCAAAGACAATATATGAATAATGACATTAAAGATAAACATTCCGTAAGAAATGGTTACTCATAATTTTGAACTGTATATTTTTATAATTTGAACTGTATGTATGCGTTGTGTTGGATAGCGAGAGAAGGAGAGAAGGAGATATTGCAAAAGTGACTGATTAAAATTATTCCGTAAGAAATGGTTACTCATAATTTTGAACTGTATATTTTTATAATTTTGAATAGCGAGAAGGAGAAGATGAATTAAAACAATATATTCGACATTAAAGATAAAATTCCGTAAGTAATGATTACCATAATTTTGAACTGTATATTTTTTTATAATTTTGAAACTGTATGTATGCGTTGTGTGGATAGCGAGAGAAGGAGATATGCTGTGCGTTGATGAATTATTGCAACCCAGTGACAATATACGAATAATGACATTAAAGATAAACATTCCGTAAGAAATGGTTACTCATAATTGAACTGTATATTTTTATAATTTTGAACTGTATGTATGCGTTGTGTGTGGATAGCGAGAGAAGGAGATATGCTTTGTGCGTTGACGAATTATTGCAAACTCCAGTGACAATATGAATAATGACATTAAAGATAAACATTCCATTCGAAAATGGGTTACTCCATATTTTGAACTGTATATTTTTTATAATTTTGAATTGTATATATGCGTTGTGTGTGGATAGCGAGAGAAGGAGATATACTGTGCGCTGATGAATTATTGCAAACTCAGTGACAATATATGAATACGACATTGAAGACAAACATTCCTTGCAAGAAAATGGTTACTCAGCTATTTTGAACTGTATATTTTATAATTTTGAACTGTATGAGAGAAGGAGATATGCTGTGCGCTGATGAATTATTGCAAACTCCAGTGACAACATATGAATAATGTGGATAAACAGGAGAAAGGAGATAATTTTGAACTTGTTTTTACAATTTTGAATTATGTATGCGTTGTGTGTGGATAGAGAGACAATATGCTGTGAATAATGAATTAAAGAAAAACATCTGTGAAGAAATGTATTACCCTCAATAACCAATTTTGAACTGTATATTTTTATAATTTTGAACTGTATGGGTATGCGTTGATAAAGGATAGAAGGGAGAGATATGTTGTGGGCTGATGAATTATTGCAAATTCAGTGACACATATGAATAATGACATTAAAGATAAACATTCCATAAGAAAATGGTTGGCTCGCAATTTGAACTGCATATTTTTTTATACTTTTGAAACTGTATGTATGCGTGGATAGCGAGAGAAGGAGATATGTTGCGCGCTGATGAATTATTGCAAACTCAGTGACAATATATGAATAATGGTTAAAGAAAACATTCCATAAGAAAATGGTTACTCATAATTTTGAACTGTATATTTTTTTATAATTTTGGAACTGTATGTATGCGTTGTGTGGATAGCGAGAAGGAGATATGCTGCGGTTGATGAATTATTGCAAACTCAGACACAATATGAATAATGACATAAAAGATAAATAATTCTAAAAGAAATGGTTACCTGCACTTGAAACTGTATTTTTTATAATTTTGAACTGTATGTATATGCGTTGTGTGGGATAGCGAGAGAAGGAGATATGCTTGCGCTGATGAATTATTAAAATTCAGTGACAATATATATGAATAATGACATTAAAGATAAATATCCATAAGAAATGGTTACTCATAATTTTGAACTGCATATTTTTTATAATTTTGAACTGTATGTATGTGTGTGTGGATATGAGAAGGAGATATGTTGGTGCGCTGATGAATTATTGCGCAAACTCAGTGACAATATATGAATAACAGACATTAAAGATAAAACATTCCATAAGAAATGGTTACTCATATAATTTTGAACTGTATATTTTTATAATTTTGGAACTGTATGTATGCGTGGTGTGTGGATGTGATATGAGAAGGAGATATGCTGTAAGGGCTGATGAATTATTGCAAACCTAAGGGGACAATATATGAATAATGACATTAAGATAAACATTCCGTAAGAAATCGTGTTACTTGCAATTTTGAACTGTATATTTTTTATAATTTTGAACTGTATGTATGCGTTGTGTGTGGATAGAAGCGAGAGAAGGAGATAAAGTGCTGCCGATGAATTATTGCGAAATTCAATGACAATATATGAATAATGACATTAAAAGATAAACATCTCTGTAAGTAATGATTACTTATAATTTTTGAACTGTATATTTTTTATAATTTTGAAACTGTATGTACAGGGCAAAGGTGTGTGGATAGCGAGAGAAGGAGATATGCTGTGCGCTGATGAATTATTGAAAACTCAGTGACAATATATGAATAATGACATTAAAGATAAACATTCTAAAAAGAAATGGTTATTTGCGCAATTTGAACTGTATATTTTTTAATTTTGAACTGTATGAACTGGTGGATAGCGAGAGAAGGAGATATGCTGGTGGGAGTGATACATAGAATAAGACATTAAAGATAAACATTCCAAGGAGAAATGGTTATCATAATTTTAACGTATTTTATAATTTTGATGAATTATTGATAGCGAGAGAAAATTCAGTGATGCACCACTGACAATATATGAATAATGACATTAAAGAAAAAACATTCCGTAAGAAATGGATTTGGAGAGAAGGAGACCTGTGCGCTGATGAATTATTTGAACATATGTATATTTTTTATAATTTTGAACTGTATGTACCTTTGAATCATGTATTGTGTGTGGATAGCGAGAGAAGAGGATATGCTGTGCGCTGATGAATTATTGCAAACTCACTGACAATATATGAATAATGACATTAAAGATAAACATTCCGTAAGAAATGGTTACTCATAATTTTGAACTGTATATTTTTATAATTTTTGAATGCTGTGGATGTATGATGAATTATTGCAAATTCACTACAATATATGAATAATGACATTAAAGATAAACATTCCAAAAGAAATGGAGAAGGATTTTTATAATTTTGCTGTGCGTTGTGTGTGGATGAATTATTGCAGATGAAAACTCAGTGAGAATATATGAATAATGACATTAAAGATAAACATTCCTGCAAGAAATGGTTACTTATTTGAACTCATAATTTTGAACTGTATATTTTTATAATTTTGAAACTGTATGTGCGCAGATGAATTTTGCAAAGTGTGTGGATAGCGAGAGAAATGGAGATATGCTGTGAAGTATGCGTTGTGTGTGGATGAAATTATTGCAAACTCAGTGACAATATATGAATAATGACATTAAAGATAAACATTCCGTAAGAAAATGGTTACCATAATTTTGAACTGTATATTTTATAATTTTGAACTGTATGTATGCGTTGTGTGTGGATAGCGAGAGAAGGAGATATGCTGTGCGCAGATGAATTATTGCAAAGTCAGTGAGAATATATGAATAATGACATTAAAGATAAACATTCTGTAAAGAAATGGTTACTCATAATTTTGAACTGTATATTTTTTATAATTTTTGAACTGTATGTATGCGTTGTGTGTGTATAGCGAGAGAAGGAGTTATGCGCAGATGTGAATGGCTGCAAAAGTCATGAGTATGGATAGACATTAAAGAGTAAGAAATGGAGATAAGCCAGCATTTTTATAATTTTGAACTGTATGTAATTATGGATAGCGAGAGAAGGGGAAACAAAAGTGCAGATGACAAGTGAGAATGAATAATGACATTAAAGATAACATTCCGTAAGAAATGGTTATGCATAATTTTGAACTGTATATTTTTATAATTTTGAACTGTATGTATGCGTGTGTGTGGATAGCGAGAGAAGGAGATATGCTGTGCGCAGATGAATTATTGCAAAGTCAGAGAGAATATATGAATAATGATTAAAGATAAATATCCAAGAAATGAATAATTTTGAACATTTTTATAATTTTGAACTGTAAAACATTGGATAAGAAATGGTTAGCGCAGATGAATTATTGCAAACAGTGAGAATATATGAATAATGATATTTAACATTCCGCAAGAAATGGTTACGCATAATTTTGAACTGTATGTATAATTTTGAACTGTATGTATGCGTTATGTGGATAGCGAGAAGGAGATATGCTGTGCGCAGATGAATTATTGCAAAAGTCAGTGAGAATATGGAATAATGACATTAAAGATAAAATATTCCATAAGAAATGGTTACTCATAATTTGAACTGTATATTTTTTATAATTTTGAACTGTATGTATGCGTTGGTGTGTGGATAGCGAGAAGGAGATATGCTGTGCGCTGATGAATTATATTGCAAAGTCAGTGACAATATATGAATAATGACATTAAAGATAAAATAACATTCCAGTAAGAAATGGTTACTCAGCACTTTGAATCATATATTTTTATAATTTTGAACTGTATGTATGCGTTGTGTGGATAGCGAGAGAAGCGGGGAGATGTTGTATGTATGATGAATTATTGCAAACTCAGGACAATATATGAATAATGACATTAAAGATAAATATCTCAAAAGAAATGAAAGCTATCATGCAATTTTGAACTGTACAATATATGAATAATTTTTATAATATTTTTATAATTTTTTGAACTGTATGTATGCGTTATGTGTGGATGGCGAGAGAAGGAGATATGCTGTGGGCCTGATGAATTATTGCAAACTCAGTGACAATATATGAATAATGACATTAAAGATAAATATTCCGTAAGAAATGGTTACTCATAATTTGAACTGTATATTTTTATAATTTTGAACTGTCAGGTATGCGTTGTGTGTGGATAGAGAAGAGAATATGCTGTGGTGATGAATTATTGCAAACTCAGTGACAATATATGAATAATGACATTAAAGATAAACATTCCAAAAAATGGTTACTCATAATTTTGAACTGTATTTTTATAATTTTGAACTGTATGTATGCGTTGTGTGTGGATACGAGATATGCTGCGCAAGATGGTGTGCAAACTCAGTGACAATATATATGAATAATGACATTAAAGATAAACATTCCGTAAAAAATACACTCATAATTTTGAACTGTATATTTTTATAATTTTGAACTGTATGTATGCGTTGTGTGGATAGCGAGAGAAGGATATATGCTGTGCGTTGATGAATTGTTGCAAACTCAGTGACATATATATGAATAATGACATTAAAGATAAAATTCCATAAGAAATGGTTAATTATAATTTTGAACTGTATATTTTTATAATTTTGAACTGTATGTATGCGTTGTGTGTGGATAGCGAGAGAAGGGAGATGCTGTGCGTTGATGGGTGTGAATTAACTCAGTGACAATATAGGAATAATGACATTAAAAGATAAACATTCTGCAACTGAAATTTTGAACTGTATGCTTATGGGTGTGTGTGGATGTGAGAAGAGGAGATTTGAACTGTATATGACAATATATAATAATGACATTGATAAACATTGTAAGAAATGCGTATGTAATTTTTGTGTGTGGATAGCGAGAGAAGGAGATATGCTGTGCGCTGATGAATTATTGCAAATTCAGTGACAATATATGAATAATGACATTAAAGATAAACATTCCGTAAGAAATGGTTACTCATAATTTTGAACTGTATATTTTTATAATTTTTGAACTGTATGTATGCGTTGTGTGTGGATATGAGAGAAGGAGATACGCAAAAGCGTTGATGAATTATTGCAAACTCAGACACAATATAATAATAATGACATTAAAGATAAACATTCCAAGAAATGGTTACTCATAATTTTGAACTGTATATTTTTATAATTTTGAACTGTATGTATGCATTTTGTGTGGATAGCGAGATGGAGATATGCTGTGCGTTGATGAATTATTGCAAATTCAGTGACAATATATGAATAATGACATTAAAGATAAACATTCCGTAAAGAAATGGTTACTCATAATTTTGAACTGTATATTTTTATAATTTTGAACTGTATGTATGCGTTGTGTGTGTGTGGATAGCGAGGAGAAGGGAGATTATAGCAAACTCAGTGACAATATATGAATAATGATTGATAAAATTCCGTAAAGTGACAACTGTATATTTTATAATTTTGACATTAAAGAGGAAATGCTGTGCGTCGATGAATTAGAAATGGACCAATATATGAATAATGACATTAAAGATAAACGTTTAAAGAGTTTATCATAATTTTATTTTTATAATTTTTTGAACTGTATGTATGCGTTGTGTGGATAGCGAGAGAAGGAGATATGCTGTGCGGTGATGAATTATTGCAAACTCAGTGACAATATATATGAATAATGACATTAAAGATAAACATCTGTAAGAAATGGTTACTCATAATTTTAATCTGTATTTTTATAATTTTGAACTGTATGTGGATGTGAGAGATGAGATATGCTGTGCGGTGATGGATTGCAAAGTGACAATATATATGAATAATGACATTAAGATAAACATTCCGTAAGAAATGGTTACTCATAATTTTGAACTGTATATTAATTTTGAACTGTATGTATGCGTTGTGTGTGGATAGCGAGAGAAGATATGCTGTGCGCTGATGAAATTGCAAATCAGTGACAATATATGAATAATGACATTAAAGATAAACATTCCATAAGAAATGGTTACTCATAATTTTGAACTGTATATTTTTTTATAATTTTGGAACTGTATGTATGCGTTGTGTGTGGATATGCTGTGCGAGAGAAGGAGATATGACATTGATGTGCTGATGAATTATTTGCAAATTTTTTCAGTGACAATATATGAATAATGACAATTAAAGATAAATATTCCATAAGAAATGGTTACCATAATTTTGAACTGTATATTTTTTATAATTTTGAACTGTATGTATGCGTTGTGTGTGGATAGCGAGAGAAGGAGATATGCTGTGCGCTGATGAATTATTGCAAATTCAGTGACAATATATGAATAATGACATTAAAGATAAACATTCTATAAGAAATGGTTACCATAATTTTGAACTGTATTTTTTATAATTTTGAACTGTATGTATGCGTTGTGTGTGGATAGCGAGAAGGAGATATGCTGTGCGCTGATGAATTATTAAACTCAGTGACAAATATATGAATAATGACATTAAAGATAAACATTCCGTAAGAAATGGTTACTCATAATTTTGAACTGCATTTTTTTATAATTTTGAACTGTATGTATGTTGTGTGTGGATATGAGAAGGAGATATGCTGTGCGCTGATGAATTATTGCAAACTCAGTGACAATATATGAATAATGACATTAAAGATAAAACATTCCATAAGAAATGGTTACTCATAATTTTGAACTGTATATTTTTATAATTTTGAACTGTATGAATGCGTTGTGTGTGGATAGCGAGAGAAGGAGATATGCACTGTGCGCTGATGAATTATTGACAAATTCAAGACAATATATGAATAATGACTGTATATTTTTAATTTTGAAGATAAACATTCCGTAAGAAATGGTTACTGACATTAATAAACATTTGAACTGTATATTTTTTATAATTTGAACTGTATGTATGCGTTGTGTGTGGATAGCGAGAGAAGGAGATATGCTGTGCGCTGATGAATTATTGCAAATTCAGTGACAATATATGAATAATGACATTAAAGATAAACATTCCAAAAAGAAATGATTACTCATAATTTTGAACTGTATATTTTTATAATTTTGAACTGTAGGGAATGCGTTGTGTGGATAGAGAGATGGAGATATGCTGTGCGCTGATGAATTATTGTAAAATTCAGTGACAATATATGAATAATGACATTAAAGATAAACATTCAAGAAATGGTTACTCATAATTTTGAACTGTATATTTTTATAATTTGAACTGTATGTATACGTTTGTGTGGATAGCGAGAGAAGGAGATATGCTGATGCTGTGCTGATGAATTATTGCAAATACGAACTCAGTGACAATAGGTATGAATAATGACATTAAAGATAAACATTCCGTAAGAAATGGTTACTCATAATTTTGAACTGTATATTTTTATAATTTTTGAACTGTATGTATGCTGTGCGCTGATGTGCCAAATGGATAGCGAGAGAGGAGACATATATTTTATAATGAACTGTATGTGCGTTGTGCTGATGAATTATTGCAAATTCAGTGACAATATAGAATAATGACATTAAAGATAAACATTCCATAAGAAATGGTTACTCATAATTTTGAACTGTATATTTTTATAATTTTGAACTGTATGTATGCAAGGTGTGTGGATAGCGAGAGAAGGAGATATGCTGTGCACTTTTATGAATTATTACAAATTCAGTGACAATATATGAATAATGACATTAAAGATAAACATTCATGAAATGGTTACTCATAATTTTGAACTGTATATTTTTATAATTTTGAACTGTATGTATACGTTTGTGTGGATAGGGAGAGAAGGAGATATGCTGTGCGCTGATGGTGTGCAAATTCGGTGACAATATATGAGGTATAATGACATTAAAGATAAACATTCCGTAAGAAATGGTTACTCATAATTTTGAACTGTATATTTTTATAATTTTGAACTGTGGGGAATGCGTTGTGTGTGGATAGCGAGAGAAGGAGAATTGTGCGCTGATGAATTATTACCAAATTCAGTGACAATATATGAATAATGACATTAAAGATAAATATTCCAAGTGAAATGGTTACTCATAATTTTGAACTGTATATTTTTTTATAATTTTTGAACTGTATGTATGCGTTGTGTGTGGATAGCGAGAGAAGGAGATATGCTGTGCGCTGATGAATTATTAAATTCAGTGACAATAGCAGGTATAATGACTCTAATTTTAATAAACAAAATATCGTTGTGTGTGAATGTAAGAAAAGATAAATGGTTACTCATAAAATTTGACTGTTCTCTAATTTTATATTTTTTATAATTTTGAAATGTTCGTTGTGTGTGTGGATAGCAAGAGAGAAGGAATATGCGCGCTGAATTAATGACAATATTGAATAATGACATTAAAGATAAACATTCCGTAAGAAATGGTTACTCATAATTTTGAACTGTATTTTTATAATTTTTTGAACTGTATGTATGCGTTGTGTGTGGATAGCGAGAGAAGGAGATATGCTGTGCGCTGATGAATTAGTGACAAATTTAATGACAGTGACAATATACTGAATAATGACATTAAAGATAAACATTCCTGATGAATTTGAAAATGGCATAATTTGAACTGTATATTTTTTATAATTTTGAACTGTATGTATGCGTTGTGTGTGGATAGCGAGAGAAGGAGATATGCTGTGCGCTGATGAATTATGCAAAATTCAGTGACAATATATGAATAATGAGCATTAAAGATAAACATTCAAGAAATGGTTACTCATAATTTTTTGAACTGTATATTTTTTATAATTTTGAACTGTATGTATGCGTTGTGTGTGGATAGCGAGAGAAGGAGATATGTTGTGCGCTGATGAATTATTGTAAAATTCAGTGACAATATATGAATAATGACATTAAAGATAAAACATTCAAAAGAAATGGTTACTCATAATTTTGAACTGTATATTTTTATAATTTTTGAACTGTGAATTATGCGTTGTGATGGATAGAGAGAAGGAGATATGCTGTGCGCTGATGAATTATTGCAAATTCAGTGACAATATATGAATAATGACATTAAAGATAAACATTCCGTAAGAAATGGTTACTCATAATTTTGAACTGTATATTTTTTTATAATTTTGAACTGTATGTATGCGTTGTGTGTGGATAGCGAGAGAAGGAGATATGCTGTGCTGATGAATTATTGCAAACTCAGTGA
Source organism: Acanthosepion pharaonis (assembly GCA_903632075.3). Taxonomy (NCBI): domain Eukaryota; kingdom Metazoa; phylum Mollusca; class Cephalopoda; order Sepiida; family Sepiidae; genus Acanthosepion; species Acanthosepion pharaonis. Next base: position 2,578,818 of record CAHIKZ030002112.1, read on the forward strand.
CAATATATGAATAATGACATTAAAGATAAAACATTCCGTAAGAAATGGTTACTCATAATTTTGAACTGTATATTTTTATAATTTTGAACTGTATGTATGCGTTGTGTGTGTGGAGCGAGAGAAGGGAGATATGCTGTGCGCTGATGAATTATTGTAAAATTCAGTGACAATATATGAATAATGACATTAAAGATAAACATTCCGTAAGAAATGGTTACTCATAATTTTGAACTGTATATTTTTATAATTTTTTGAACTGTATGAATATGCGTTGTGTGTGGATATGAGAGAAGGAGATATGCTGTGCGCTGATGAATTATTGCAAATTCAGTGACAATATATGAATAATGACATTAAAGATAAACATTCCATAAGAAATGATTACTCATAATTTTGAACTGTATATTTTTTATAATTTTGAACTGTATGTACGTTGTGTGTGTGGATAGCGAGAGAAGGAGATATGCTGTGCGCTGATGAATTATTACCAAACTCAGTGACAATATATGAATAATGACATTAAAGATAAACATTCCATAAGAAATGGTTACTCATAATTTTTGAACTGTATATTTTATAATTTTTGAACTGTATGTATGCGTTGTGTGTGGATAGCGAGAGAAGGAGATATGCTGTGCGCTGATGAATTATTGCAAATTCAGTGACAATATATGAATAATGACATTAAAGATAAACATTCCATAAGAAATGGTTACTCATAATTTTGAACTGTATATTTTATAATTTTGAACTGTATGTATGCGTTGTGTGTGGATGGAAGAGAGAAAGGGATGATGCTGTGCCAATATAGGAATAATGACATTAAAGATAAACATTCCGTAAGAAATGGTTACTCATAATTTTGAACTGTATATTTTTTAATTTTGAATGTATGCGTTGTGTGTGGATATGAATAAGGAGATATGTTGTGCTCATTATTGCAAATTCAGTGACAATATAGGAATAATGACATTAAAGATAAACATTCCGTAAGAAATGGTTACTCATAATTTTGAACTGTATATTTTTTATAATTTTTGAACTGTAGAACATGCGTTGTGTGGATAGCGAGAGAAGGAGATATGCTGTGCGCTGATGAATTATTGTAAAATTCAGTGACAATATATGAATAATGACATTAAAGATAAACATTCCATGAAATGGTTACTCATAATTTTTGAACTGTATATTTTTTATAATTTTGAACTGTATGTATGCGTTGTGTGTGGATGGCGAGAAGGAGATATGCTGTGCGCTGATGAATTATAATGACATTGCAAACTCAGTGACAATATATTTTGAATAATGACATTAAAAGATAAACATTCCATAAGAAATGGTTACTCATAATTTTGAACTGTATATTTTTTATAATTTTTGAACTGTATGTATGCGTTGTGTGTGGATAGCGAGAAGGAGATATGCTGTGCGCTGATGAATTATTGCAAACTCAGTGACATATATGAATAATGACATTAAAGATAAACATTCCCAAGAAATGGTTACTCATAATTTTGAACTGTATATTTTTTATAATTTTGAACTGTATGTATGCGTTGTGTGTGGATAGCGAGAGAAGGAGATATGCTGTGCGCTGATGAATTATTGCAAATTCAGTGACAATATATGAATAATGACATTAAAGATAAAACATTCCATAAGAAATGGTTACTCATAATTTTGAACTGTATATTTTTATAATTTTGAACTGTATGTATGCGTTGTGTGGATAGCGAGAGAAGGAGATATGCTGTGCGCTGATGAATTATTGCAAACTCAGTGACAATATGAATAATGACATTGAATAAACATTCCATGAAATGGTTACTCATAATTTTTGAACTGTTTTTTTATAATTTTGAACTGTATGTATGCGTTTATTATTGTGGATAAAGAAGGAGATATGCTGTGCGCTGATGAATTATTACAAACTCAGTGACAATATGAATAATGACATTAAAGATAAACATTCCATAAATGAATTTACTCATAATTTTTTAGACTGTATTTTTTATAATTTTTGAACTGTATGTATGCGTTGTGTGTGGATATGAAGAAGGAGATATGCTGTGCGCGCTGATGAATTGTACAAACTCAGTGACAATATATGAATAATGACATTAAAGATAAACATTCCATGAAAATGGTTACTCATAATTTTTGAACTGTATATTTTATAATTTTGAACTGTATGTATGCACGTTGTGTGGATTGCGAGAGAGGAGATGTGCTGTATGATGAATTATTGCAAACTCAGTGACAATATGAATAATGACATTAAGATAAACATTCCATAAGAAATGGTTTCTCATAATTTTTGAACTGTATATTTTTATAATTTTGAACTGTATGTAGCCGTTGTGTGTGGATGGATAAGGAGATAGCTGTGCGCGTTGATGAATTATTGCAAACTCAGTGACAATATATGAATAATGACATTAAAGATAAACATTCCATAAGAAGTAGTTGCCTCATAATTTTTAGACTGTATATTTTTATAATTTTAGAACTGTATGTATGCGTTGTGTGATGGATAGCGAGAGAGGAGATGCGTTGATGATGATTATTGCAAGCTCAGTGACAATATATGAATAATGACATTAAGAATAAACATTCCAAGAAATGGTTACTCCATAATTTTGAACTGTATATTTAATAATTTTGAACTGTATGTATGCGTTTTTGGATAGCGAGAGGTTTTGAACTGTATGTGCAAATTCACTGACAATATATAGTATGACGATAGATAAACATTCCAAATGGTTACTCACCAATTTTGAACTGTATATTTTTTATAATTTTGAACTGTATGTATACGTTGTGTGTGTGGATGAAGAAGGGAGATATACTGTGCGCATGGTGTGCAAACTCAGTGACAATATATGAATAATGACATTAAAGATAAACATTCCGTAAAATGGTTACTCATAATTTTTGAATATATATTTTTATAATTTTTTGAACTGTATGTATGCGTTGTGTGGATGCAGGAGAAGGAGATATGCTGTGCGCTGATGAATTATTACCAAACTCAGTGACAATATATGAATATTGCAAAATGACATTGAAAGATAAACATTCCATAAGAAATGGTTACTCATAATTTGAACTGTATATTTTTTATAATTTGAACTGTATGTATGCGTTGTGTGTGGATATGAGAGAGAAGGAGAATATGCTGTGCGCTGATGAATTATTACAAATTCACTGACAATATATGAATAATGACATTAAGATAAACATTCCGTAAATGGTTACTCATAATTTTAGACTGTATATTTTTATAATTTTTTGAACTGTATGTATGCGTTGTGTGTGGATTGCAGAGAGAAGGAGATGTACTTGTACTGATGAATTATTGCAAACTCAGTGACAAGCCTAGATAATGACATTAAGAAAAACATTCCAAAAATGGTTACTCTAATTTTGAACTGTATATTTTTTATAATTTTGAACTGTATATATGCGTTGTGTGTGGATAGCGAGAGAAGGAGATATGCTGTGCGCTGATGAATTATTGCAAATTCACTGACAATATATGAATAATGACATTAAAGATAAACATTCCATAAGAAATGGTTACTCATAATTTTGAACTGTATATTTTTTATAATTTTGAACTGTATGTGGATGCGAGAGAAGGAGATATGCTGTTGTGTGACAATATGGATAAACATTCCGTAAGAAAGAGAAGGATTTTGAATATGTGTGCGCTGATGAATTATTGCAAATTCAGTGACAATATAGGAATAATGACATTAAAGATAAACATTCCGTAAGAAATGGTTACTCAAATTTGAACTGTATATTTTATAAACTGTATGTATGCGTTGTGTGTGGATCCTGTGCGCTGATGAATTATTGCAAATGGACAATATATGAATAATGACATTAAAGATAAAACATTTAAGAAATGTTATAATTTTTTATATTTTTTAAATTTTGAACTGTATGTATGCGTTGTGTGTGGATATGAGAGAAGGAGATATGCTGTGACAGATATGCAAACTCGGTGAGAATATATGAATAATACAAAGATAAACATTCCGTAAATGGTTACTCATAATTTTTTAACTGTATATTTTTACAATTTTTGAACTGTATGTATGCGTTATTGTGTGGATAGCGAAAAGGAGATATGCTGTGCGCAGATGAATTATTGCAAATTCAGTGACAATATGAATAATGACATTAAAGATAAACATTCCGTAAGAAATGGTTACTCATAATTTTTGAACTGTATATTTTTATAATTTTGAACTGTATGTATGCGTTGTGTGGATAGCGAGAAGGAGATATGCTGTGCGCTGATGAATTATTGCAAATTCAGTGACAATATATGAATAATGACATTAAAGATAAACATTCCATAATGGTTAAATAATTTTGAACTGTATATTTTTTATAATTTGAACTGTATGTATGCGTTGTGTGTGGAACTGTAGGAGATATGCTGTGCGCTGATGAATTATTGCAAGTCAGTGAGAATATATGAATAATGATATGATACATTCCGTAAGAAATGGTTACTCATAATTTTGAACAATATTTTATAATTTTTGAACTGTAATGGCATTTGGCAAGGAGAAATATGCTGTGCACAGATAAACATTGAGAATATATGAATAATGACATTAAAGATAAACATTATCATAATGGTTACGCATAATTTTAACTGTATATTTTTTTATAATTTTTGAACTGTATGTATGTGCGTTGTGTGTGGATGGCGAGAAAGGAGATATGCTGTGCGCAGATGAATTATTGCAAAGTCAGTGAGAATATATGAATAATGACATTAAAAGATAAACATTCATAGAAATGGTTACGCATAATTTTTGACAACTGTATATTTTTATAATTTTGAACTGTATGTATACGTTATGTGTGGATGGGGAAAGGAGATATGCTGTGCGCAGATGAATTATTTACAAAGTCAGTGACAATAGGTATAATGACATTAAAGATAAACATTCCGTAAATGTTTACGCATAATTTTTGAACTATATATTTTTATAATTTTGAACTGTATGTATGCACGTTATGTGTGGATGGCGAGAGAAGGAGATATGCTGTGCGCATGATTAGTTGTACAAACTCAGTGACAATATGAATAATGACATTAAAGATAAACATTCCGTAAAATGGTTACGCATAATTTTCCCAAGAACTGTATATTTTTATAATTTTGAACTGTATGTATACGTTATGTGTGGATGGCGAGAGAATGGAGATATGCTGTGCGCTGATGGGTGTGCAAATTCAGTGAGAATATATGAATAATGACATTAAAGATAAACATTCCGTAAATGGTTACTCCTAATTTTTAGACATATTTTTATAATTTTGAACTGTATGTATGCGGATATGTGTGGATAGCGAGATATGCCTTTATGCTGTGCGCTAGTAGATTGTGGAATTCAGTGACAATATAGGTATAATGACAAAAGATCATTCCATGTGAGAATATATGAATAATTTTGACATTAAAGCATGTGTGTGGATAGCGGAAGGAATGTGGCACTAATTAGTGTATTGCAAATTCAGTGACAATATATGAATAATGACATTAAAGATAAACATTCCGTAAAAATGGTTACTCATAATTTTTTGAACTGTATATTTTTATAATTTTTGAACTGTATGTATGCGTTGTGTGTGGATAGCGAGAAGGAGAGTAATGCGTGCGCTGATGAATTATTGCAAATTCAGTGACAATATAGGAATAATGACATTAAAGATAAACATTCCGTAAATGGTTACTCATAATTTTGAACTGTATATTTTTTATAATTTTTGAACTGTATGTGTATGCGTTATTGTGTGGATGTGAGAAGAAAGGAAGTGTGCTGTGCGCTGATGAATTATGCAAATTCAGTGACAATATATGAATAATGACATTAAAGATAAACATTCCGTAAATGGTTACTCATAATTTTTGAACTGTATATTTTTATAATTTTGAACTGTAGGAATGCGTTGTGTGTATGTGGATAGCAGAGAAGGAGATATGCTGTGCTGATGGGTGTGCAAATTCAGTGACTAATATATGAAAATGACATTAAGATAAACATTCCGTGAAATGCACTCCCATAATTTTGAACTGTATATTTTTTATAATTTTGAACTGTGGGAATGCGTTGTGTGGATGGACGAGAGAAGGAGATATGCTGTGCGCTGATGAATTATTTGCAAATTCAGTGACAATATAGGTATAATGACATTAAGATAAACATTCCGTGAAATGGTTTTACTCATAATTTTTGAACTGTATATTTTTTATAATTTTGAACTGTAGGAATGCGTTGTGTGTGGATGGCGAGAATGCTGTGCGCTGATGGAGTGTGCAAATTCAGTGACAATTAGGTGTGATGGTGTGTGCAAATTCCGTAGAAATGGTGACAATATGGTATATTTTTATAATTTTTGAACATTAGCGATAAACATATGCTGTCCGATGAATGTGCAAATTCAGTGTTACTCATAAAATTTTGAACTGTTACTATAATTTTTGAACTGTATATTTTTATACTTTTTAGGAATGCGTTATTGTGTGGATAGCGAAAGGAGATATGCTGTGCGCTGATAGTGTGCAAATTCAGTGACAATATAAGTATAATGACATTAAGATAAACATTCCGTAAAAATGGTTACTCATAATTTTAGACTGTATATTTTTTATAATTTTGAACTGTATATGTATGCGCATTATTATTATGGATAGCGAAAGAAAAAGAATATACTGTGCGCTGATGAATTATTGCAAGTTCAGTGACAAGGTATAATGACATTAAAGATAAACATTCCGTAGAAATGGTTACTCATATTTTTGAACTGTATATTTTTTTATAATTTTTGAACTGTATGAGAATGCGTTGTGTGTGGATGGCGAGAGATGGAATATGCTGTGCGCTGATGGTGTGCAAATTCAGTGACAATATAATGGAATAATGACATTAAAGATAAACATTCCGTAAATGAATTTACTCATAATTTTTGAACTGTATATTTTTATAATTTTGAACTGTATGAATGCGTTGTATGTGGATTGAGTAGCGAAGGAGATATGCTGTGCGCTGATGAATTATTACAAATTCAGTGACAATTATAGGTATAATGACATTAAAGATAAACATTCATGAAAAAATGGTTACTCATAATTTTTGAACTGTATATTTTTTATAATTTTGAACTGTAGGAATGCGTTGTGTGTGGATAGCGAGAGAAGAAAGGAGATATGCTGTGCGCTGATGAATTCTTGCAAATTCAGTGACAATATAGGTATAATGACATTAAAGATAAACATTCCGTGAAATGGTTACTCATAATTTTTGAACTGTATATTTTTAATTTTTTGAACTGTAGGAATGCGTTTATTATTGGATAGAAGAAGGAATATGCTGTGCGCTGATGAATTGGTGTGCAATTCAGTGACAATATAGGAATAATGACGTAAAGATAAACATTCCGTAAATGGTTGCACTCCTTAATTTTGAACTGTATTTTTATAATTTTGAACTGTATGTATGCGTTGTGTGTGGATAGCAGAGAGAATATGCTGTGCGCTGATGAATTATGCAAACTCAGTGACAATATATGAATGTGACATTAAGATAAGCATTCCGTAAATGGTTACTCATAATTTTGAACTGTATATTTTTTATATTTTGAACTGTAGGAATGCGTTGTGTGTGGATAGCGAGAGAATATGCTGTGCGCTGATGAATTATTGCAAATTCGTGACAATATAGGTATAATGACATTAAGATAAACATTCCGTAAAAATGGTTACTCATAATTTTGAACTGTATATTTTTATAATTTTGAACTGTATGTATGCGTTGTGTGTGGATAGCGAGAGAAGGAGATATGCTGTGCGCTGATGAATTATTGCAAAATTCAGTGACAATATATGAATAATGACATTAAAGATAAAACATTCCATAAGAAATGGTTACTCATAATTTGAACTGTATATTTTTTTTGAACTGTATGTATGCGTTTTGGAACGAGAGAAGGAGATATGTGTGCGCTGATGAATTATTGCAAAACCCAGTGACAATATATGAATAATGATTAAAGATAAAATATTCCGTAAGATAATTTTGAACTGATATATTTTATAATTTTGAACTGTATGTATGCGTTGTGTGTGGATAGCGGAGAAGGAGATATGCTTTGCGCTGATGAATTATTGCAAAATTCACTGACAATATATGAATAATGACATTAAAGATAAACATTCCGTAAGAAATGGTTACTCATAATTTTGAACTGTATATTTTTTATAATTTTGAACTGTATGTATGCGTTGTGTGTGGATAGCGAGAGAAGGAGATATGCTGTGCGCTGATGAATTATTGCAAACTCAGTGAGAATATATGAATAATGACATTAAAGATAAACATTCCGTAAGAAATGGTTACTCATAATTTTGAACTGTATATTTTTTATAATTTTGAACTGTATGTATGCGTTGTGTGTGGATAGCGAGAGAAGGGATATATATGAATTATTGCAAACTCAGTGACAATATATGAATAATGACATTAAAGATAAAACATTCCGTAAGAAATGGTTACTCATAATTTTTGAACTGTATATTTTTTATAACTTTGAACTGTATGTATGCGTTGTGTGTGGATAGCGAGAGAAGGAGATATGCTTTGCGCTGATGAATTATTGCAAACTCAGTGACAATATATGAATAATGAGACATTAAAGATAAACATTCCAAAGAAATGGTTACTCATAATTTTGAACTGTATATTTTTATAATTTTGAACTGTATGTATGCGTTGTGTGTGGATAGCGAGAGAAGGAGATATGCTGTGCGCTGATGAATTATTGCAAATTCAGTGACAATATATGAATAATGACATTAAAGATAAAATCCGTAAGAAATGGTTAACTCAATTTTGAACTGTATATTTTTTATAATTTGAACTGTATGTATGCGTTGTGTGTGGATAGCGAGAAGGAGATATGCTGTGCGCTGATGAATTATTGCAAATTCAGTGACAATATATGAATAATGACATTAAAGATAAACATTCCACAAGAAATGGTTACTCATAATTTGAACTGTATATTTTTATAATTTTGAACTGTATGTATGCGTTGTGTGGATAGCGAGAGAAGGAGATATGCTGTGCGCTGATGAATATTGCAAAGTCAGTGAGAATATATGAATAATGACATTAAAGATAAAAACATTCCGCATAAGAAATGGTTACTAGCATAATTTTGAACTGTATATTTTTTATAATTTTGAATTGAACTGTATGTATGCGTTGTGTGTGGATAGCGAGAGAAGGAGATATGCTGTGCGCTGATGAATTATTTTGAACTGTATAAATTCAGTGACAATATAGGAATAATGACATTAAAGATAAACATTCCATAAGAAATGGTTACTCATAATTTTGAACTGTATATTTTTTATAATTTTGAACTGTATGTATGCGTTGTGTGTGGATAGCGAGAGAAGGAGATATGCTGTGCGCTGATGAATTATTGCAAATTCAGTGAGAATATATGAATAATGACATTAAAGACAAAACATTCCGTAAGAAATGGATTACTCATAATTTTGAACTGTATATTTTTTATAATTTTGAACTGTATGTATGCGTTGTGTGTGGATAGCGAGAGAAGGAGATATGCCAGTGCTGATGATTGCAAATTCAGTGACAATATATGAATAATGACATTAAAAGATAAACAATAAGAAATGGTTAATAATTTTGAACTGTATATTTTTTATAATTTTGAACTGTATGATGTGGGATAGCGAGAGAAGGAAATGCTGTGCAAATTACCAAATTAAGAGAGCAATATATGAATAATGACATTAAAGATAAGCATTCCGTAAGAAATGGTTATGTAATTTGAACTGTATATTTTATAATTTTGAACTGTATGTGCGTTGTGTGTGGATAGCGAGAATATGCTGTGCGCTGATGGTGTAAATTGGTGACAATATATGAATAATGACATTAAAGATAAACATTCCATAAATGGTTACTCATAATTTTGAACTCTATATTTTTATAATTTAACTGTATGTATGCGTTGTGTGTGGATGGCGAGAGAAGGAGATATGCTGTGCGCTGATGAATTATTACAGAATTAAAGGTGACAATATATGAATAATGACATTAAAGATAAACATTCCGTAAGAAATGGTTACTCATAATTTTTGAACTGTATATTTTATAATTTTGAACTGTATGTATGCGTTGTGTGTGGATAGCGAGAGAATATACATATGCTGTGCGCTGATGAATGTGCAATTCAGGACAATATATGAATAATGACATTAAAGATAAACATTCCGTAAATGGTTACTCATAATTTTGAACTGTATATTTTTATAATTTGAACTGTATGTATGCGTTGTGTGTGGATAGCGAGAGAAGGAGATATGCTGTGCGCTGATGAATTATTGCAAAATTCAGTGAGAATATATGAATAATGACATTAAAGATAAAACATTCCATAAATGGTTACTCATAATTTTTGAACTGTATATTTTATAACTTTGAACTGTATGTATGCGTTGTGTGGATAGCGAGAAGGAGATATGCTTTGCGCTGATGAATTATTGCAAACTCAGTGACAATATATGAATAATGACATTAAAGATAAACATTCCATAAGAAATGGTTACTCATAATTTTGAACTGTATATTTTTTATAATTTTGAACTGTATGTATGCGTTGTGTGTGGATGAGAGAAGGAGATATGCTGTGCGCTGATGAATTACGCAACCCAGTGACAATATATGAATAGACATTAAAGATAAACATTCCATAAATGGTTACTCATAATTTTGAACTGTATATTTTTTATAATTTTGGAACTGTATGTATGCGTTGTGTGTGGATAGCGAGAATATGCTGTGCGCTGATGAATTATTGCAAATTCAGTGACAATATATGAATAATGACATTAAAGATAAAACATTCATAAGAAATGGTTACTCATAATTTTGAACTGAACTGTATTTTTATAATTTTGAACTTATGTATGCGTTATGTGTGGATAGCGAGAGAAGGAGATATACTGTGCGCTGATGAATTATTGTAAAATTCAGTGACAATATATGAATAATGACATTAAAGATAAACATTCCATAAGAAATGGTTACTCATAATTTTGAATCCGTATATTTTTTATAATTTTGAACTGTATGTATACGTATGTGTGTGGATAGCGAGAGAAGGAGATATGCTGTGCGCTGATGAATTATTGTAAAATTCAGTGACAATATATATGTAATGAATGACATTAAAGATATTTTGAACTGTATATTTTTATTCCGTAAGAAAGGTGTTGTGTGTGGATAGCGAGAAGGAGATTACTCATAATTTTGAACTGTATATTTTTTAATTTAATTTTGAACTGTATGTATGAACGTTTGTGTGGATAGCGAGAGAAGGAGATATGCTGTGCGCTGATGAATAAACATTCACAAGAAATGGCAAATTGAACTGTATATTTTTATAATTTTGAACTGACAATATATAAATAAGAAGGAATAGGTGCTGATGACAAATCAGTGACAAAAGATAAACATCCTATAAGAAATGGTTACTCATAATTTTGAACTGTATATTTTTTATAATTTTTGAACTGTATGTATGCGTTGTGTGTGGATAGTGAAGGAGATATGCTGTGCGCTGATGAATTATTGCAACTCAGTGACAATATATGAATAATGACATTAAAGATAAACATTCCATAAGAAATGGTTACTCATAATTTTGAACTGTATATTTTTTATATTTTTGAACTGTATGTATGCGTTGTGTGTGGATAGCGAGAGAAGGAGATATGCTGTGCGCTGATGGTATTGCAAACTCAGTGAGAATATATGAATAATGACATTAAAGATAAACATTCCATAAGAAATGGTTACTCATAAATTTTGAACTGTATATTTTTTATAATTTTTGAACTGTATGCGTTGTGTGTGGATAGCGAGAGAAGGAGATATGCTGTGCGCTGATGAATTATTGCAAACTCAGTGACAATATATGAATAATGACATTAAAGATAAAACATTCCATAAGAAATGGTTACTCATAATTTTGAACTGTATATTTTTTATAATTTTGAACTGTATGTAAGGTGTGGATAGCGAGAGAAGGAGATATGTGCGCTGATGAATTATTTAAAATTCAGTGACAATATATGAATAATGACATTAAAGATAAACATTCCATAAGAAATGGTTACTCATAATTTTGAACTGTATATTTTTATAATTTTGAACTGTATGTATGCGTTATGTGTGGATAGCGAGAGAAGGGAGATATGCTGTGCGCTGATGAATTATTGTAAAAATTCAGTGACAATATATGAATAATGACATTAAAGATAAACATTCCATAAGAAATGGTTACTCATAATTTTGAACTGTATATTTTTTATAATTTTTGAACTGTATGTATGCGTTAATTTGAACTTGTATTGGATAGCGAGAGAAGGAGATATGCTGTGCGCTGATGAATTATTGCAAATTCAGTGACAATATATGAATAATGACATTAAAGATAAACATTCCATAAGAAATGGTTACTCATAATTTTGAACTGTATATTTTTATAATTTTGAACTGTATGTATGCGTTGTGTGTGGATAGCGAGAGAAGGAGATATGCTGTGCGCTGATGAATTATTGCAAACTCAGTGACAATATATGAATAATGACATTAAAGATAAACATTCCATAAGAAATGGTTACTCATAATTTTGAACTGTATATTTTTATAATTTTGAACTGTATGTATGCGTTGTGTGTGGATAGCGAGAGAAGGAGATATGTTGTGCGCTGATGAATTATTGCAAACTCAGTGACAATATATGAATAATGACATTAAAGATAAACATTCCATAAGAAATGGTTACTCATAATTTTGAACTGTATATTTTTTTATAATTTTGAACTGTATGTATGCGTGTGTGTGGATATGAGAGAAGGAGATATGCTGTGCGCTGATGAATTATTACAAACTCAGTGACAATATATGAATAATGACATTAAAGATAAATATCCATAAGAAATGGTTTACTCATAATTTTGAACTGTATATTTTTTATAATTTTGAACTGTTTGTATGCGTTGTTGTGATGGATAGCGAGAGAAGGAGATATTTGCTGTATATTTGTGCTGATGAATTATGTAAAATTCAGTGACAATATATGAATAATGACATTAAAGATAAACATTCCATAAGAAAATGGTTACTCATAATTTTGAACTGTATATTTTTTATAATTTTGAACTGTATGTATGCGTTGTGTGTGGATAGCGAGAGAAGGAGATATGCTGTGCGCTGATGAATTATTATTGCAAACTCAGTGACAATATATGAATAATGACATTAAAGATAAACATTCCATAAGAAATGGTTACTCATAATTTTGAACTGTATATTTTTTATAATTTTGAACTGTATGTATGCGTTGTGTGGATAGCGAGAGAAGGAGATATGCTGTGCGCTGATGAATTATTGCAAATTCAGTGACAATATATGAATAATGACATTAAAGATAAACATTCCATAAGAAATGGTTACTCATAATTTTGAACTGTATATTTTTTATAATTTTGAACTGTATGTATGCGTTATGTGTGGATATGAGAATTATTACAAAAGGAGATATGCCATTCCATAAGACATAATTTTGAACTGATGAATTATTGCAAAATTCAGTGACAATATATGAATAATGACATTAAAGATAAACATTCATAAGAAATGGTTACTCATAATTTTGAACTGTATATTTTTATAATTTGAACTGTTTGTATGCGTTGTGTGTGGATAGCGAGAGAAGGAGATATGCTGTGCGCTGATGAATTATTGCAAACTCAGTGACAATATATGAATAATGACATTAAAGATAAACATTCCATAAGAAATGGTTACTCATAATTTTGAACTGTATATTTTTATAATTTTGAACTGTATGTATGTGTTGTGTGGATATGAGAGAAGGAGATATGCTGTGCGCTGATGAATTATTGTAAAATTCAGTGACAATATATGAAATAATGACATTAAAGATAAACATTCCATAAGAAATGGTTACTCATAATTTTGAACTGTATATTTTTATAATTTTGAACTGTATGTATGCGTTGTGTGTGGATAGCGAGAGAAGGAGATATGTGCGCTGATGAATTATTGCAAAATTCAGTGACAATATATGAATAATGATATTAAAGATAAACATTCCATAAGAAATGGTTACTCATAATTTTTGAACTGTATATTTTTATAATTTTGAACTGTATGTATGCGTTATGTGGATAGCGAGAGAAGGAGATATGCTGTGCGCTGATGAATTATTGTAAAATAGTGACAATATATGAATAATGACATTAAAGATAAACATTCCGTAAGAAATGGTTGAACTCATAATTTTGAACTGTATAGCGAGAGAAGGAGATATAATTGGATGAATTATTGGATAGCGAGAAATTCAGTGACAATGAATTATTGTAAAATTAATGACATTAAAGATTAAACATTCCATTAAGAAATGGTTACTCATAATTTTGAACTGTATATTTTTTATAATTTTGAACTGTATGTATGCGTTGTGTGTGGATAAGGAGAGAAGGAGATATGCTGTGCGCTGATGAATTATTGCAAATTCAGTGACAATATATGAATAATGACATTAAAGATAAACATTCCATAAGAAATGGTTACTCTAATTTTTGAACTGTATATTTTTTATAATTTTGAACTGTATGTATGCGTTATGTGTGGATAGCGAGAGAAGGAGATATGCTGTGCGCTGATGAATTATTGCAAACTCAGTGACAATATATGAATAATGACATTAAAGATAAACATTCCATAAGAAATGGTTACTCATAATTTTGAACTGTATATTTTTTATATTTTTTGAACTGTATGTATGCGTTGTGTGGATAGCGAGAGAAGGAGATATGCTGTGCGCTGATGAATTATTGCAAACTCAGTGACAATATATGAATAATGACATTAAAGATAAACATTCCATAAGAAATGGTTACTCATAATTTTGAACTGTATATTTTTATAATTTTGAACTGTATGTATGCGTTGTGTGTGGATAGCGAGTGAAGGAGATATGCTGTGCGCTGATGAATTATTGCAACTCAGTGACAATATATGAATAATGACATTAAAGATAATCATTCCATAAGAAATGATTACTCATAATTTTGAACTGTATATTTTTTATATTTGAACTGTATGTATGCGTTGTTGTGTGGATAGCGAGAGAAGGAGATATGCTGTGCGCTGATGAATTATTGCAAATTCAGTGACAATATATGAATAATGACATTAAAGATAAACATTCCATAAGAAATGGTTACTCATAATTTTGAACTGTATATTTTTATAATTTTGAACTGTATGTATGCGTTGTGTGTGGATAGAGAAGGAGATATGTGCGCTGATGAATTATTGCAAATTCAGTGACAATATATGAATAATGACATTAAAGATAATCATTCCATAAGAAATGGTTACTCATAATTTTGAACTGTATATTTTTTATAATTTTGAAACTCAAATGTATGCGTTATGTGGATAGCGAGAGAAGGAGATATGCTGTGCGCTGATGAATTATTGTAAAATTCAGTGACAATATATGAATAATGACATTAAAGATAAACATTCCATAAGAAATGGTTACTCATAATTTTGAACTGTATATTTTTTATAATTTTGAACTGTAGGGTGCGTTATGTGTGGATAGCGAGAGAAGGGAGATATGCTGTGCGCTGATGAATTATTTAAAACCCAGTGACAATATATGAATAATGACATTAAAGATAAACATTCCATAAGAAATGGTTACTCATAATTTTGAACTGTATATTTTTTATAATTTTGAACCGTATGTATGCGTTTGTGTGGATAGCGAGAGAAGGAGATATGCTGTGCGCTGATGAATTGCCGTAAAATTCAGTGACAATATATGAATAATGACATTAAAGATAATCATTCCATAAGAAATGATTACTCATAATTTTGAACTGTATATTTTTATAATTTTGAACTGTATGTATGCGTTTGTGTGTGGATAGCGAGAGAAGGAGATATGCTGTGCGCTGATGAATTATTGTAAAATCTAGTGACAATATATGAATAATGACATTAAAGATAAACATTCCGTAAAAATGGTTACTCATAATTTTGAACTGTATATTTTTTATAATTTTGAACTGTATGTATGCGTTGTGTGTGGATAGAGAGAGAAGGAGATATGCTGTGCTGATGAATTATTGCAAAAACTCAGTGACAATATATGAATAATGACATTAAAGATAAGCATTCCACAAGAAATGATTACTCATAATTTTGAACTGTATATTTTTTTATAATTTTGAACTGTATGTATGCGTGTGTGGATAGCGAGAGAAGGAGATATGCTGTGCGCTGATGAATTATTGCAAAATTCAGTGACAATATATGAATAATGACATTAAAGATAAACATTCCATAAGAAATGGTTACTCATAATTTTGAACTGTATATTTTTATAATTTTGAACTGTATGTATGCGTTATGTGGATAGCGAGAGAAGGGAGATATGCTGTGCGCTGATGAATTATTGCAAACTCAGTGACAATATATGAATAATATTAAAGATAATCATTCCCAATAAATGATTACTCATAATTTGAACTGTATATTTTTTTATAATTTTTGAACTGTATGTATGCGTTATGTGTGGATAGCGAGAAGGAGATATGCGCTGATGAATTATTAAAAATCAGTGACAATATATGAATAATGACATTAAAGATAAACATTCCATAAGAAATGGTTACTCATAATTTTGAACTGTATATTTTTTATAATTTTGAACTGTATGTATGCGTTGTGTGTGTATATTTTTTATAATTAACTGATATGTGTGGCGAGAGAAGGAGATATGCTGTGCTGATGAATTATTGCAAAACTCAGTGACAATATATGAATGATGACATTAAAGATAATCATTCCATAAGAAATGGTTACTCATAATTTTGAACTGTATATTTTTTATAATTTTGAACTGTATGTATGCGTTTTGTGGATAGCGAGAGAAGGAGATATGCTGTGCGCTGATGAATTATTGCAAATTCAGTGACAATATATGAATAATGACATTAAAGATAAAACATTCCATAAGAAATGGTTACTCATAATTTTGAACTGTATATTTTTTTATAATTTTGAACTGTATGTATGCGTTTTGTGGATAAAGGAGAAGGAGATATGCTGTGCGCTGATGAATTATTGCTGTGCGCAATATATGAATAATGGTTATTGAATTCCATAAGAAATGATTACATAATTTTGAAACTGTATTTTATAATGTAAACTTTTGCAAGCAGATAGCGAGAAGGAGATATGCGTGCTGATGAAATTATGGATAGCGAACTCTACATTCCATTTTATAATTTTGAACTGTATATTTTTTATAATTTTGTATGCGTTGTGTGTGGATAGGAGAGAAGGATATGTGCGCTGATGAATTATTGCAAATTCAGTGACAATATATGAATAATGACATTAAAGATAAACATTCCATAAGAAATGGTTACTCATAATTTTGAACTGTATATTTTTTATAATTTTTGAACTGTATGTATGCGTTGTGTGTGGATAGCGAGAAAGGAGATATGCTGTGCGCTGATGAATTATTGTAAAATTCAGTGACAATATATGAATAATGACATTAAAGATAAACATTCCATAAGAAATGGTTACTCATAAATTTTGAACTGTATATTTTTTATAATTTTGAACTGTATGTATGCGTTATGTGTGGATATGAGAAGGAGATATGCTGTGCGCTGATGAATTATTGCAAACTCAGTGACAATATATGAATAATGACATTAAAGATAAACATTCCATAAGAAATGGTTACTCATAATTTTTGAACTGTATATTTTATAATTTTGAACTGTATGTATGCGTTATGTGGATAGCGAGAGAAGGAGATATGCTGTGCGCTGATGAATTATTAAAACTCAGTGACAATATATGAATAATGACATTAAAGATAAACATTCCATAAGAAATGGTTACTCATAATTTTGAACTGTATATTTTTATAATTTTGAACTGTATGTAATTTGGATAGCGAGAGACTGATATGCTATGCTGATGAATTATTGTAAAATTCAGTGACAATATATGAATAATGACATTAAAGATAAATATTCCATAAGAAATGGTTACTCACCTTGAACTGTATATTTTTTTATAATTTTGAACTGTATGTATGCGTTATGTGTGGATAGCGAGAGAAGGAGATATGCTGTGCGCTGATGAATTATTAAAATCAGTGACAATATATGAATGATGACATTAAAGATAAACATTCCATAAGAAATGGTTACTCATAATTTTTGAACTGTATATTTTTATAATTTGAACTGTATGTATGCGTTGTGTGGATAGCGAGAGAAGGAGATATGCTGTGCGCTGATGAATTATTAAAACTCAGTGACAATATATGAATAATGACATTAAAGATAAACATTCCATAAGAAATGGTTACTCATAATTTTGAACTGTATATTTTTTATAATTTTGAACTGTATGTATGCGTTGTGTGTGGATAGCGAGAGAAGGAGATATGCTGTGCGCTGATGAATTATTGCAAATTCAGTGACAATATATGAATAATGACATTAAAGATAAACATTCCATAAGAAATGGTTACTCATAATTTTGAACTGTATTTTTTTAATTTTGAACTGTATGTATGCGTTTGTGTGGATAGAGAGAGAAGGAAGAATATGCTGTGCGCTGATGAATTATTGATAAAAATTCAGTGGACAATATATGAATAATGACATTAAAGATAAACATTAATTATTGTAAAATTAACAATATAAATGATAAACTGTTATGGTTTCATAATTTTGAACTGTATATTTTTTATAATGAATTTTGCAAACAGTGACAATATATATGTAATGCATTCCATAAGAAAATGGTTGAACTGTGAATATGTATGCGTTGAGAGAAGGAGAGAAGGAGATATGCGCTGATGAATTATTGCAAACTCAGTGACAATATATGAATAATGACATTAAAGATAAACATTCCATAAGAAATGGTTACTCATAATTTTGAACTGTATATTTTTTATAATTTTGAACTGTATGTATGCGTTATGTGTGGATAGCGAGAGAAGGAGATATGCTGTGCGCTGATGAATTATTGTAAAATTCAGTGAGAATATATGAATAATGACATTAAAGATAAACATTCCGTAAGAAATGGTTACTCATAATTTTGAACTGTATATTTTTTTTATAATTTTGAACTGTATGTATGCGTTGTGTGTGGATAGCGAGAGAAGGAGATATGCTGTGCGCTGATGAATTATTGCAAACTCAGTGACAATATATGAATAATGACATTAAAGATAAAACATTCCATAAGAAATGGTTACCATAATTTTGAACTGTATATTTTTTATAATTTTGAACTGTATGTATGCGTTATGTGTGGATAGCGAGAGAAGGAGATATGCTGTGCGCTGATGAATTATTGCAAACTCAGTGACAATATATGAATAATGACATTAAAGATAAACATTCCATAAGAAATGGTTACTCATAATTTTGAACTGTATATTTTTATAATTTTGAACTGTATGTATGCGTTGTGTGTGGATATGAGAGAAGGAGATATGCTGTGCGCTGATGAATTATTGCAAATTCAGTGACAATATATGAATAATGACATTAAAGATAAACATTCCATAAGAAATGGTTACTCATAATTTTGAACTGTATATTTTTATAATTTTGAACTGTATGTATGCGTTATGTGTGGATAGCGAGAGAAGGAGATATGCTGTGCGCTGATGAATTATTGCAAACTCAGTGACAATATATGAATAATGACATTAAAGATAAAACATTCCATAAGAAATGGTTACTCATAATTTTGAACTGTATATTTTTTATAATTTTGAACTGTATATTTTTTGTATGTATGCGTTGTGTGTGGATAGCGAGAGAAGGAGATATGCTGCGCTGATGAATTATTGCAAATTCAGTGACAATATATGAATAATGACATTAAAGATAAACATTCCATAAGAAATGGTTACTCATAATTTTGAACTGTATATTTTTATAATTTTGAACTGTATGTATGTGGATAGCGAGAGAAGGAGATATGTTGTGCTGATGAATTATTGTAAAATTCAGTGACAATATATGAATAATGACATTAAAGATAAACATTCCACAAGAAATGGTTACTCATAATTTTGAACTGTATATTTTTATAATTTTGAATGTATGCGTTGTGTGTGTGGATAGCGAGAAGGAGATATGCTGTGCGCTGATGAATTACAAATATATGACAATATATGAATAACATTAAAGATAAACATTCCATAAGAAATGGTTACTCATAATTTTGAACTGTATAGTTTTTATAATTTTGAACTGTATGTATGCGTTATGTGTGGATAGCGAGAGAAGGAGATATGCTGTGCGCTGATGAATTATTGCAAACTCAGTGACAATATATGAATAATGACATTAAAGATAAACATTCCATAAGAAATGGTTACTCATAATTTTGAACTGTATATTTTTTATAATTTTGAACTGTATGTATGCGTTATGTGTGGAGAGAGAAGGAGATATGCTGTGCGCTGATGAATTATTGCAAATTCAGTGACAATATATGAATAATGACATTAAAGATAAACATTCCGTAAGAAATGGTTACTCATAATTTTGAACTGTATATTTTTTATAATTTTGAACTGTATGTATGCGTTGTGTGTGGATAGCGAGAGAAGGGGAGAATATTGCTGTGCGAATAATGACATTAAAGATAAACATTGTAAGAAACTCATTTTGACAATATATGAATAATGAGAATTAAAGATAAACATTCCATATATGAATAAAATTGGTTACTCATAATTTTGAACCAGTTTTGAACTGTATATTTTTTATAATTTTTGAACTGTATGTATGCGTTTGTGTGTGGATAGCGAGAGAAGGAGATATGCTGTGCTGATGAATTATTGCAAACTCAGCGACAATATATGAATAATGACATTAAAGATAAACATTCCATAAGAAATGGTTACTCATAATTTTGAACTGTATATTTTTATAATTTTGAACATGCGTTTGTGTGGATAGCGAGAGAAGGAGATATGCTTTGCGCTGATGAACAAACTCAGTGACAATATATGAATAATGACATTAAAGATAAACATTCATAAGAAATGGTTACTCATAATTTTGAACTGTATATTTTTTATAATTTTTGAACTGTATGTATGCGTTGTGTGGATAGCGAGAGAAGGAGATATGCTGTGCGCTGATGAATTATTGCAAATTCAGTGACAATATATGAATAATGACATTAAAGATAAACATTCCATAAGAAATGGTTACTCATAATTTTGAACTGTATATTTTTATAATTTTGAAACAAGGTTGAACTGTATGTGATGCGACAATATATGACATTAAAGATAAACATTCCATAAGTGGATCATAATTTTGCGTATATTTTTTATAATTTTGAAGATGGAGTGTGGATGAGAGAAGGAGATATGCGCGCTGATGAATTATTGTAAAATTCAGTGACAATATATGAATAATGACATTAAAGATAAACATTCCATAAGAAATGGTTACTCATAATTTTGAACTGTATATTTTTTATAATTTTGAACTGTATGTATGCGTTGTGTGTGGATAGCGAGAGAAGGAGATATGCTGTGCGCTGATGAATTATTTAAAATTCAGTGACAATATATGAATAATAATGACATTAAAGATAAACATTCCATAAGAAATGGTTACTCATAATTTTGAACTGTATATTTTTTATAATTTTGAACTGTATGTATGCGTTGTGTGTGGATAGCGAGAGAAGGAGATATGCTGTGCGCTGATGAATTATTGTAAAATTCAGTGACAATATATGAATAATGACATTAAAGATAAACATTCCATAAGAAATGGTTACTCATAATTTTGAACTGTATATTTTTTATAATTTTGAACTGTATGTATGCGTTAGCGAGTGTGGATAGTGCGCTGATGAGAAGGAGATATGATAAAACATTCCATAAGTGCGCTGATGAATTATTGCAAATTCAGTGACAATATATGAATAATGACATTAAAGATAAACATTCCATAAGAAATGGTTACTCATAATTTTGAACTGTATATTTTTTATAATTTTTGAACTGTATGTATGCGTTGTGTGTGGCGAGAGAAGGAGATATGCTGTGCGCTGATGAATTATTGTAAAAATTCTATGACAATATATGAATAATGACATTAAAGATAAACATTCCATAAGAAATGGTTACTCATAATTTTGAACTGTATATTTTTATAATTTTGAACTGTATGTATGCGTTTGTGTGGATGGCGAGAGAAGGAGATATGCTGCGCTGATGAATTATTGTGCAAATTCAGTGACAATATATGAATAATGACATTAAAGATAAACATTCCATAAGAAATGGTTACTCATAATTTTTTTGAACTGTATATTTTTATAATTTTGAACTGTATGTATGCGTTGTGTGTGGATAGCGAGAGAAGGAGATATGCTGTGCGCTGATGAATTATTGTAAAATTCTATGACAATATATGAATAATGACATTAAAGATAAACATTCCATAAGAAATGGTTACTCATAATTTTGAACTGTATATTTTTATAATTTTGAACTGTATGTATGCGTTGTGTGTGGATAAGTGAGAGAAGGAGATATGCTGTGCGCTGATGAATTATTGTAAAATTCTATGACAATATATGAATAATGACATTAAAGATAAACATTCCATAAGAAATGGTTACTCATAATTTTTAACTGTATATTTTTTATAATTTTGAACTGTATGTATGCGTTGTGTGTGGATAGCGAGAGAAGGAGATATGCTGTGCGCTGATGAATTATTGAAAAATTCAGTGACAATATATGAATAATGACATTAAAGATAAACATTCCACAAGAAATGGTTACTCATAATTTTGAACTGTATATTTTTATAATTTTGAACTGTATGTATGCGTTGTGTGTGGATAGCGAGAGAAGGAGATATGCTGTGCTGATGAATTATTGTAAAATTCAGTGACAATATATAATAATAACATTAAAGATAAAACATTCCATAAGAAATGGTTACTCATAATTTTTGAACTGTATATTTTTTATAATTTTGAACTGTATGTATGCGTTGTGTGGATAGCGAGAGAAGGAGATATTGCGCTGATGAATTATTGCAAATTCAGTGACAATATATAGCGAGAGTATAAGAAGATATGCGTTGTGTGATGAGAGAAGGAGATATGCTGTGCGCTGATGAAATTGTAAAATTCTATGACAATATATGAATAATGACATTAAAGATAAACATTCCATAAGAAATGGTTACTCATAATTTTGAACTGTATATTTTTTATAATTTTGAACTGTATGTATGCGTTTGTGTGGATAGCGAGAGAAGGAGATATGCTGTGCGCTGATGAATTATTGTAAAATTCAGTGACAATATATGAATAATGACATTAAAGATAAACATTCCATAAGAAATGGTTACTCATAATTTTTGAACTGTATATTTTTTATAATTTTGAACTGTATGTATGCGTTTGTGTGTGGATAGAGAAGGAGATATGCTGTGCGCTGATGAATTATTGTAAAATTCAGTGACAATATATGAATAATGACATTAAAGATAAACATTCCATAAGAAATGGTTACTCATAATTTTGAACTGTATATTTTTATAATTTTGAACTGTATGTATGCGTTGTGTGTGGATAGCGAGAGAAGGAGATATGCTGTGCGCTGATGAATTATTGTAAAATTCAGTGACAATATATGAATAATGACATTAAAGATAAACATTCCACAAGAAATGGTTACTCATAATTTTGAACTGTATATTTTTTTATAATTTTGAACTGTATGTATGCGTTGTGTGTGGATAGCGAGAGAAGGAGATATGCTGTGCGCTGATGAATTATTGTAAAATTCTATGACAATATATGAATAATGACATTAAAGATAAACATTCCATAAGAAATGGTTACTCATAATTTTTGAACTGTATATTTTTATAATTTTGAACTGTATGTATGCGTTGTGTGTGGATAGCGAGAGAAGGAGATATGCTGTGCGCTGATGAATTATTGCAAATTCAGTGACAATATATGAATAATGACATTAAAGATAAACATTCCATAAGAAATGGTTACTCATAATTTTGAACTGTATATTTTTTATAATTTTGAACTGTATGTATGCGTTGTGTGTGGATAGCGAGAGAGAAGGAGATATGCTGTGCGCTGATGAATTATTAAAAATTCAGTGACAATGAATAATGACATTAAAGATAAACAATAAGAAAATGGTTACTCATAATTTTGAACTGTATATTTTTATAAAACTGTATTATGCGTTGTGTGGATATGAGAAGAAATGGTTATTATTGCAAACTTCTGTGACAATATATGAATAATGACATTAAAGATAAACATTCCATAAGAAATGGTTACTCATAATTTTTGTATATTTTTTAATTTTAACTGTATGTATGCGTTGTGTGGATAGCGAGAGAAGGAGATATGCTGTGCGCTGATGAATTATTGTAAACTCAGTGACAATATATGAATAATGACATTAAAGATAAACATTCCATAAGAAATGGTTACTCATAATTTTGAACTGTATATTTTTTATAATTTTGAACTGTATGTATGCGTTGTGTGTGGATAGAAGCGAGAGAAGGAGATATGCTGTGCGCTGATGAATTATTGCAAACTCAGTGACAATATATGAATAATGACATTAAAGATAAACATTCCATAAGAAATGGTTACTCATAATTTTGAACTGTATATTTTTTATAATTTTGAACTGTATGTATGCGTTGTGTGGATAGAGAGAAGGAGATATGCTGTGCGCTGATGAATTATTGCAAACTCAGTGACAATATATGAATAATGACATTAAAGATAAACATTCCATAAGAAATGGTTACTCATAATTTTGAACTGTATATTTTTATAATTTTGAACTGTATGTATGCGTTGTGTGTGGATGCGAGAGAAGGAGATATTGTGTGGATAGCGAGAGTGACAATATATGAATAATGACATTAAAGGTGTGTAAACTCCATAAGAAATGACAATTTTATATATTTTTTATAATTTTGAATGACATTAAAGATAAACTGATGAATTATTAAAAAATTCAGTGACAATATATGAATAATGACATTAAAGATAAACATTCCATAAAAATGGTTACTCATAATTTTGAACTGTATATTTTTTATAATTTTTGAACTGTATGTATGCGTTGTGTGGATAGCGAGAGAAGGAGATATGCTGTGCGCTGATGAATTATTGCAAACTCAGTGAACAATATATGAATAATGACATTAAAGATAAAACATTCCATTAAGAAATGGTTACTCATAATTTTTGAACTGTATATTTTTATAATTTTTGAACTGTATGTATGCGTTGTGTGTGGATAGCGAGAGAAGGAGATATGCTGTGCGCTGATGAATTATTGTAAAATTCAGTGACAATATATGAATAATGACATTAAAGATAAACATTCCATAAGAAATGGTTACTCATAATTTTGAACTGTATATTTTTTATAATTTTGAACTGTATGTATGCGTTGTGTGTGGATAGCGAGAGAAGGAGATATGCTGTGCGCTGATGAATTATTGTAAACTCAGTGACAATATATGAATAATGACATTAAAGATAAACATTCCATAAGAAAATGGTTACTCATAATTTTGAACTGTATATTTTTTATAATTTTTGAACTGTATGTATGCGTTGTGTGTGGATGGATAGCTGATGAATTATTGCAAACTCAGTGACAATATATGAATAATGACATTAAAGATAAAACATTCCATAAGAAATGGTTACTCATAATTTTGACTGTATATTTTATAATTTTGCTGTATGAATTATTGCGAGAGAAGGAATATGCTATGCGCTGAAAGACAATATATGAATAATGACATTAAAGATAAACATTCCATAAGAAATGGTTACTCATAATTTTGAACTGTATATTTTTATAATTTTGAACTGTATGTATGCGTTGTGTGTGGATAGCGAGAGAAGGAGATATGCTGTGCGCTGATGAATTATTGAAAAACTCAGTGACAATATATGAATAATGACATTAAAGAATAAACATTCCATAGCGAAGAAATGGTTACTGATGAATTTTGAACTGTATATTTTTATAATTTTGAACTGTAACTGTATGTATGCGTTGTGTGTGGATAGCGAGAGAAGGAGATATGCTGTGCGCTGATGAATTATTGCAAATTCAGTGACAATATATGAATAATGATATTAAAGATGAAAACATTCCATAAGAAATGGTTACTCATAATTTTGAACTGTATATTTTTATAATTTTGAACTGTATGTAACGTTATGTGTGGATAGCGAGAGAAGGAGATATGCTGTGCGCTGATGAATTATTGCAAATTCAGTGACAATATATGAATAATGACATTAAAGATAAAACATTCCATAAGAAATGGTTACTCATAATTTTGAACTGTATATTTTTTATAATTTTGAACTGTATGTATGCGTTATGTGTGGATAGCGAGAGAAGGAGATATGCTGTGCGCTGATGAATTATTGTAAAATTCAGTGACAATATATGAATAATGACATTAAAGATAAACATTCCATAAGAAATGGTTACTCATAATTTTGAACTGTATATTTTTATAATTTTGAACTGTATGTATGCATTATGTGGATAGCGAGAGAAGGAGATATGACTGTGCGCTGATGAATTATTGCAAATTCAGTGACAATATATGAATAATGACATTAAAGATAAACATTCCATAAGAAATGGTTACTCATAATTTTGAACTGTATATTTTTTATAATTTTGAACTGTATGTATGCGTTTGTGTGGATAGCGAGAGAAGGAGATATGCTGTGCGCTGATGAATTATTGTAAACTCAGTGACAATATATGAATAATGACATTAAAGATAAACATTCCATAAGAAATGGTTACTCATAATTTTGAACTGTATATTTTTATAATTTTGAACTGTATGTATGCGTTATGTGTTGAGAGAAGGAGAATGCTGTGCGCTGATGAATTATGTCAGTGACAATATATGAATAATGACATTAAAGATAAACATTCCATAAGAAATGGATAATTTTGAACTGTATATTTTTTTATAATTTTGAACTGTATGTATGCGTTGTGTGGATAGCGAGAGAAGGAGATATTGTGCTGATGAATTATTGTAAAATTCAGTGACAATATATGAATAATGACATTAAAGATAAACATTCCATAAGAAATGGTTACTCATAATTTTGAACTGTATATTTTTATAATTTTGAACTGTATGTATGCGTTGTGTGTGGATAGCGAGAGAAGGAGATATGCTGTGCGCTGATGAATTATTGTAAAATTCAGTGACAATATGAATAATGACATTAAAGATAAACATTCCATAAGAAATGGTTACTCATAATTTTGAACTGTATATTTTTTATAATTTTGAACTGTATGTATGCGTTGTGGATGGATAGCGAGAGAAGGAGATATGCTGTGCGCTGATGAATTATTGCAAACTCAGTGACAATATATGAATAATGACATTAAAGATAAACATTCCATAAGAAATGGTTACTCATAATTTTGAACTGTATATTTTTTTTATAATTTTGAACTGTATGTATGCGTTGTGTGTGGATGAAGAGAGAAGGAGATATGCTGTGCGCTGATGAATTATTGTAAAATTCAGTGACAATATATGAATAATGACATTAAAGATAAACATTCCATAAGAAATGGTTACTCATAATTTTGAACTGTATATTTTTTATAATTTTGAACTGTATGTATGCGTTGTGTGTGGATAGCGAGAGAAGGAGATATGCTGTGCGCTGATGAATTATTGTAAAATTCAGTGACAATATATGAATAATGACATTAAAGATAAACATTCCATAAGAAATGGTTACTCATAATTTTTTTGAACTGTATGGATTTTTTATAATTTTGAACTGTATGTATGCATAATTTTAAATAGTTTTATAAACATTGCGTTATGTGTGTTTTATAATTTTGATAGCGAGAGAATGCTGTCTGATGAATTTTGCAAGATATGACATTTAAACATTCCTGTAATTTTTGAACTGTATATGAATGAACTGTAATGTATGCGTTGTGTGGATGCAAACTCAGTGACAATATATGAATAATGACATTAAAGATAAACATTCCATAAGAAATGGTTACTCATAATTTTGAACTGTATATTTTTTATAATTTTGAACTGTATGTATGCGTTATGTGTGGATAGCGAGAGAAGGAGATATGCTGTGCGCTGATGAATTATTGTAAAATTCAGTGACAATATATGAATAATGACATTAAAGATAAACATTCCATAAGAAATGGTTACTCATAATTTTGAACTGTATATTTTTATAATTTTTGAACTGTATGTATGCGTTTGTGTGGATAGCGAGAGAAGGAGATATGCTGTGCGCTGATGAATTATTGTAAAAATTCAGTGACAATATATGAATAATGACATTAAAGATAAACATTCCATAAGAAATGGTTACTCATAATTTTGAACTGTATATTTTTTTATAATTTTGAACTGTATGTATGCGTTTGTGTGGATAGCGAGAGAAGGAGATATGCTGTGCGCTGATGAATTATTGCAAAATTCAGTGACAATATATGAATAATGACATTAAAGATAAACATTCCATAAGAAATGGTTACTGAATAATTTTGAACTGTATATTTTTTATAATTTTGAACTGTATGTATGCGTTATGTGTGGATAGCGAGAGAAGGAGATATGCTGTGCGCTGATGAATTATTGCAAATTCAGTGACAATATATGAATAATGACATTAAAGATAAACATTCCATAAGAAATGGTTACTCATAATTTTGAACTGTATATTTTTATAATTTTGAACTGTATGTATGCGTTATGTGTGGATAGCGAGAGAAGGAGATATGCTGTGCGCTGATGAATTATTGTAAAATTCAGTGACAATATATGAATAATGACATTAAAGATAAACATTCCGTAAGAAATGGTTACTCATAATTTTGAACTGTATATTTTTTATAATTTTGAACTGTATGTATGCGTTGTGTGGATATGAGAGAAGGAGATATGCTGTGCGCTGATGAATTATTGTAAAATTCAGTGACAATATATGAATAATGACATTAAAGATAAACATTCCGTAAGAAAATGGTTACATAATTTTTGAACTGTATATTTTTATAATTTTGAACTGTATGTATGCGTTTGTGTGGATAGCGAGAGAAGGAGATATGCTGTGCGCTGATGAATTATTGCAAAATTCAGTGACAATATATGAATAATGACATTAAAGATAAACATTCCATAAGAAATGGTTACTCATAATTTTGAACTGTATATTTTTTATAATTTTTGAACTGTATGTATGCGTTGTGTGTGGATAGCGAGAGAAGGGAGATATGCTGTGCGCTGATGAATTATTGTAAAACTCAGTGACAATATATGAATAATGACATTAAAGATAAACATTCCATAAGAAATGGTTACTCATAATTTTGAACTGTATATTTTTATAATTTTGAACTGTATGTATGCGTTGTGTGTGGATAGCGAGAGAAGGAGATATGCTGTGCGCTGATGAATTATTGTAAAAAATTCAGTGACAATATATGAATAATGACATTAAAGATAAACATTCCATAAGAAATGGTTACTCATAATTTTGAACTGTATATTTTTATAATTTTGAACTGTATGTATGCGTTGTGTGTGGATAGCGAGAGAAGGAGATATGCTGTGCGCTGATGAATTATTTTAAAAAGTGACAATATATGAATAATGACATTAAAGATAAACATTCCATAAGAAATGGTTACTCATAATTTTTGAACTGTATATTTTTATAATTTTGAACTGTATGTATGCGTTGTGTGTGGATAGCGAGAGAAGGAGATATGCTGTGCGCTGATGAATTATTGTAAACTCAGTGACAATATATGAATAATGACATTAAAGATAAAACATTCCATAAGAAATGGTTACTCATAATTTTGAACTGTATATTTTTATAATTTTGAACTGTATGTATGCGTTGTGTGTGGATAGCGAGAGAAGGAATGTGCTGATGAATTGCAGTGAGAATATATGATGACATTAAAGATAAACATTCCATAAGAAATGGTTACTCATAATTTTGAACTGTATATTTTTTATAATTTTGAATAATGTACGTTATGTGGAAAGAGAAGGAGATATTGCGATGAATTATTGAAACTGGACAATATATGAATAATGACATTAAAGATAAACATTTAAGAAATGGTTACTCATAATTTTGAACTGTATATTTTTTATAATTTTGAACTGTATGTATGCGTTATGTGTGGATAGCGAGAGAAGGAGATATGCTGCTGATGCTGATGAATTATTGCAAACATTCCGTAAGTGACAATATATGAATAATGACATTAAAGATAAACATTCCATAAGAAATGGTTGCAAACTCAGTGATAATTTTGAACTGTATACTGTATTTTTATAATTTTGAACTGTATGTATGCGTTGTGTGTGGATAGCGAGAGAAGGAGATATGCTGTGCTGATGAATTATTATTAAACTCAGTGACAATATATGAATAATGACATTAAAGATAAACATTCCATAAGAAATGGTTACTCATTTCTTTATGTCAACTAAAATATTTGTCTTTTTTTTTTATTCTCGCATCTGTTATATCTTTAATTCTGCCTTTCCATATTGGTTTACCCAAATCGATAATTGGGTTCGACAAATGACACCTAGCGGAATTAAGCCTCTAATCGATGTTGGATTTCCCATTCATCATTACTATTATGAAATTAAACATAACACCTTCAAATGTAGTAGTTAATTATTCAATTATTAATATTAATTAATTGTCCTGTGTGCTTATCAAAGAGTGACAATGGTTATTCATTTCTTGTCATGAAAGAACAACATTATATAAGAAAAATTGGGTATTCATTAAAAATATAATAATACATTTTTATGCATGCCGTAAAAACTGACGATATTTAAAATACTATTTTCCCATTTCTTATTTTAATTCTGTATCTTCCAAGGAATTGGTTTGTTAACATTCCAGCTTCAGTTACATCTTGAAATATTTCGCCATTGTCATGACAAAAGACATTGCTATTGGGAATTGCTAATGTAATGGAGATAACATCTTTCAAATTTCGTTGCACGAATGCTATCACGCCATGTACTCAGAGGAGGAACTCTGTAGACATGAAACTGTTTAATTATGTTTGCAATCCGATTTCTCTTTCTTGTTGATTAAACGACAAAGCCAAGAATCCTGAGTGTTTGTATTAATAGCGATGCCTCATTGCAAGTTCGTCAGATGATCAGTGTCATTTTAATTAGTTAAGACGTTTAATTAATATAAAACGAAGCCATTGCGTATAGAGAAATATAAAAAAAACGAGCTATTAGATTGCATCAGTATGCAACTATGGCGGAATAGAGAAAAACATATCGCTTACCAAAAGTTTAATGATAAGGAAAAAAAACAATGGTTAGTTAGACACAAGGCCAGCTAAGAAGATGTTTGAATTGTTTACAAATATATTTGAACGTTTATAATGAATATATATATATATATATATATATATATATATATATATATATATATATATATATATATATATAGTCCATAAGACTCAAAAGACTAGAAATGCCAATGCCCTTTTAGGACTTGGACTACTTACCAATAAACATTTTGGTTCGTATACCATCAAATACCAATGTTCAGTCCCTGGCCGTGCAGTGTGTATTTGGACACAGTGGAAACATGCACAATTAAAAGAAAACACTAGACAAGTTATCTCCCCTAGACATTTGCAGCGCAATGAAAACAGTCAACCTCCAAAGATTAAATAAGGAATTGCATTAGAATTCACTGTGGGTTACACACATCGATATACACCTGATGAAAACCGATGATCACAATGGTCGAAACCATCATTGCTATTGTTTCGTTTTTTAACGTATTGAGATTGTATGATTTTTTTTTTTTTATGGTGGGGGTCGATAATAATATTTTTTGTGGATACAAATACTAACAATTAATCTTTTGCATGTAGCTGAATATAATGAACCCGACTGGAATTCGAACTAAGTTCTCCGATTTCCACTTGCGAGCGGTTATCCATAACACATCTTTACATTCAATCTTATAGCACCTGGTATTCCCGATCGGTCAGCCATCTAGTTACTAACCAGATCGACGCTGCTTAATTTTGATGATCCTACGAGAACCAATGATTCAACGTGATATGGCCGTAAGTTGAAACGTTGTGATAAAAACAAATATTCGGACAATAGCCGATCATAAATAGTATAAATAAATATGAGTTTATAGAAACGCAGATAAGTTTTAGAAATATTCCTCTGCCGTATATGGCAACAACCAGGAAATATTTCATCAAGGAAATGTATCAAATTCTGATATAACTAATAAATGATTACAATTTATTACATGTTGACATAAAGAGTGTGCTTAAATGTTTTTTTTTCTCTCTCTTTTCTTTTTTTTAACTTATTAATAGATTACAAGTGTACGAGTTTATTAATTAGAAGAAAATTTTTCCACGTGTTATTGTTAGTTGGTAGAAAATAATTTCCGTGAACCACGGCTGAAGCCAATGAAGCATTAGTACATTCTTTCGATTTCTAAACACGACATCACTTATGCAACTTAATATTATTTGATCTCCCTGCTACATTAATCTGGGTAACGTAAATAACCCCACTCATCACTCTGTGTTCCTAATGTTGTGTTTCGTAGTAAGCAGGTATTCCTCTTTGGGAGAGAAATACCTGATATGCATTACTTGTGCCTATTTTTTGCCTGTAGCAATTTATATTTTGGGCATTAATATAATAATTTGATATTGCT
The DNA here is from genome assembly GCA_903632075.3 of Acanthosepion pharaonis. Lineage (NCBI taxonomy): Eukaryota > Metazoa > Mollusca > Cephalopoda > Sepiida > Sepiidae > Acanthosepion > Acanthosepion pharaonis. The sequence continues at coordinate 2,611,901 of CAHIKZ030002112.1, forward strand.
TGCTTAAAATCTAACTTATATTTAGAGGGATGTAATGCTTGTATTTTCATCCGTCGATACTAATTACATAAATAAATAAAGGTAAGTTTATTCCTATTCCAGAAATAAATTCATTTCTTAATGTCAACTGCCGCAGAGTACTATTCATAGGTCACTGTTAAAGAATTCAGTGTATTATGAGTAGATGCAAAGATGTTTATGATAACGATACCATAATAACTTCAATTGAAAAAAAGAATGTATCACAGACGTCCACATTCCCCCGAAATACAGTGTAATCTTTGTATAATTTAATAAATGTTATATATTTCATATGTAAATTAGTAGACGTATATTTCATGAATATAGATGAACAGAGGAATGTCTACTGATAGAGATTTCTGTGTAAGCAAATATACAAATGCCGAAGTCACATTCCGATCCCCTTGTTATTTGGATATTACTTTCTTGCTACCAAACCTAATACACCACAGAAAGTGAAGAAGTTCAAATCAGTTTGTTCAACTCTTATTTATAGTTTTTCATAGTACAAAATCATTTACTTCAGTAAACGGGTTTTTTTCTGATTAATTTTTTAATGGACAACAGAAGAAAAACATAGAAGGTCATATGCGTGCAATAATTTGCTCGTTGTAATAAATATCACATATGAACAGCAATGTGTTTTATTAGAATTTTATTGTAATTGGCTTATGCGAGTTGTCAATTGCCAGTAGTTTTCTAAACTTTCTTATCTTTTTTTACGCTAGATATTTGATATATCTGATAGAGACATAATCCCTCACGGCCTTTTGATCGTTCTTTGTGATGTCTAGGAGATTAAAGAATTATATGATGCTGCAGATATTGTACTTCGTTGTTAGGAAATAATTTTAGACTTTTAGAACTACTACTGAAATGTACTTAATCTATTATATTACATATCTGCTTTAATATCACTAAGTAACTTTTAGAATTCAAATCTAAGAAAGGGAGTAGAAAAAGATTAAAAAACGCTCTTTAAGTTTCTTACATGTAGATATGTGATGTGATTGATGTTAGTTAAACCCTGACCTTCAGATGGTCAATGTTTTCATTTGTTATTTGTCTATATTTCAGTTATTGTCATTATTTAAATTGATCAGACTGTTGTCCGCATCTATATTCCCAAATTCAGGACATTTCGGCCGTTATACGCTCCGGCCCTCGTCGTGTGTTTGGAATTTCGAAAGGATTCAGTTCGAAATGAGATGTATTCATAGTTTTCAGATTTATAAACCGGTGTGCAGAATAGATTTGTTTAAATAGATTGGCACAGCACTTCCATGACACACCGAATATATTGGCTAAAAGAGTAATAGCAAAAGTCTTTTCCATAAAATGTAGAAAAATATAACCAGTGTACATAGTTTACTTTATATTAAAACAAAGATTGAAATCATTGCATCGAATTGTGAAATTATATGACATACACTACGATATAAACTACGAATGGAGGAACTAAAAAAGAAATATTTTTTCTCTTACTTTTCTACTTTTTTAGTGATTTTATAAGGATTTCCCTATATTTCTTCACATAATGCTGTTATATTGCAGCAGATCCCATTTAATATTCTACACAATATATTACAGAATTTATCATACTGCAGTAGATCCCAAATCCTATTTGTTAGTTATCATCCTACAGTAAATATGAAATATCAAATATGAAGACTTAACGAAGTTTTAACGGGATTGATATTAATGACTGAAATTAGACTTCATACAACGTATAATGATAACAGCAATGTGATACGTGTTGACATAAATAACACATTTTTTTATTTTCTTTTTGTGATGTGAATTACAAAATATTTGTATGGCGTATATGTAAAAATGGTCTCAGTGATTCATTTGTTTAAAACTCAGTGCTTACTTGGTATGGTTCAGAGAATCTCGTTTAGTGAATAGCGTTTGAAATCGTCTGTTGTCGATCTTCACGGAGCGCTGGCTAAACATGTGTTTCTGCACTGCTACTTGTCTACTCATTTACTAAATCCTGCTACGGTTACCCTAGTCTACTGATTTTCTTTTAGTGGAAGGGTTGTTTTTATCATGATGAGGGTAGGATGATGAAATATCTTTCTTTTCTATCATCACTGATGACAAGGTTATTTTTAGAATGATGAAATATCATCCTCATTCTGGACAATACCAAAGTACAAAGTCTAATTTTGTATCCGCAAAATAAGGCGCGTAAAGAAATGGAATAATTTACACTCAATTTTCGAGAAAATTGTCTGTTTAATGCCGGTTGCCATGTTGTTTCATAAAATAATTATAATACTAAGAATATTAAAATAATAATAAGCAATCTCTAGGACAAGCTCAAAAATATGTATGAAAATATTTGAGAGAAGTTTATGTATGTTTTACCAGAGTGGATTTAACAGTTACTCTCATCAGTTTCAAATTAGATAACCGCACTCAAATTTTACCAAGGATTATTTTGAAAAAATAAACAGCTAAAACTTAGTAACATAGCTCGACTGTTAATGAAGACAATTTTCAATTATCAAGTCGTCGTGAGAAGTTTTTTTTTTCGACAAAACACGCACAAAACCCAATACTATGCTCTACTAGTGAATGTGACCTTGTCAGTTAAATAACTATAAACAATAATCCATAGACACTTAAAAGTACATTCACTTACAAGCAGATACAGACATATTTTCATTTGAACTTTTGCGTTTCTTTCCCATTATTTGTTTTTTTATTTTTTTTATTTTTTACACATCATTTCTTTGGATTCAAATACAAATTTTCTCTTTTCTTCTCTCTCTCTTTCTCTCCCTCTCTCTTTCTCTCTCTCTCTTTCTCACTCTCTCACACATAAACGCACGCACACACACGGATATACAGGGTGTCCCTAAAGTTCGTTTGCACTTTAAAAAAAATTTATAACGTTATTTGTATTTGCGATAGAAATAATCTGTAAATATGTTATAAAGTTTAATGTACCTAGTTTTAAGTATAGCTAAAATAACTAATGTGATTTCAGGCGTTACTGTAAATCAGTTGGCAAATTTTTCTGTGAACTGCAAAATCATATTACTCTTTGTATTGTTAATAATGGAGGACATGTGGAAACTTAAATAAAATTTCAATAAAACCTTAAAAAATATAGATTTACTTTTTTCTAATCATTTTTACAAATTGTTTCTGTCCCAAATACAAATAGTTATAAATCTTTGAAAATGCACACGAACATTATATATAGGGTGGCCATAAAGTTCGTGTGCACATCAAAAAATTATAATTTTATTTGTATTTAAGTTTATGGATGCAACACTTTCGTCGCTGATACATGATCTTCCAGAACGTGGCTTATTATGGACGGAGCCTGTCTCTAAATTTTTCATCCATTTAGCAATAGTCTACCTATGAGGTGGTTCTTTCTTGCATTCAATTTTGAAATTTCTTTGTACAGCAATAGTAGATTTCAGATCAGCCAACCAAAGGACACAGTTTACTTTTTCTTCAGGTGAAGCCATGAATCAAATTGTTTCCGGAAAAAAGAAAATATGTTTTTACTTATCTAAAAATTGTTACAAATTCTGTGGTAAAGAATTATTCAATAACAATACTTAAAACTAGGTACATTAAACTTTATAACATTTTTTGCAGATTATTCCTATCGTAAATACAAGTAAAGTTATAATTTTTTTAAAGTGAACAGGAACTTTATGTACACGCTGTATATCCACGTATTGAAGTATAAATATCTATGTGATAGATATAGTCATATCATTTTCAGTAGATTAATTTTGCTACTCGTATAAGACGTCTGTTTGAAACGATCTTAACGCTCTTCAGAATGAATATCATTTCTGTCTTGTTACATAACAATTAATGTGTTAATTGTTTTTAATTACTAAACTTCACTGTACATGTTTCATTCAATTACCAGGATATCTCAAGCTCATAAAATTAGATGCATTTCACTGCATTATTTCTCTATTCGTATTTCTTAGTTTAGAGTTACTGCGAAAAAACCGCCCACTTTTCCCGCGTTATTTTATTGTGCTTTCAGGAGTCATTTTTTGGGCTTCATTCCCCCTGAAAAGGAAGCCAAGAACATGAAAGTTGAAAGCAAAAAACCTGAAAGCTTCAGAAACCACGGCAATAGAAAATTTAAAGATCTCGTGTAGTTCTAGTTGGCGTTATATAAGAGTGAGACAAGTAGTTGTTCAAAATCCGAGACGATTTATAAAGCGAACAATACGTGGAGATGTCTGTATTAGTCCCGGACTTTTTTAATGGCGTTGATTGTGCTGCTGCTTCCACATTCATAAATGCTTAATGGCACAATATCTAACATTATTTAAATTAAGAGCCTGCTTAATATTTTTTTTTTAAATTACGATGTACTACAATGCAGGTTTCATGAATTATAATCAAAATCATCACTAAGAAATATATTCTATAACACAGGATTACCAGAATTTCTTTCAAATCCACAAAAACGAAAAGAAGATGATTTTCTGCAACATTTCTGCAAGAGAGTATAACCTAGATCTCAAGATTACGATCAATCACGATTCCTGTAACCCATTAGGGTCGTAGGGGCACCACACGTGCTGCAGCCGTAGTAGAAGTGGTGTGTCTTAGCCTGAATGGGCCCAACTCTCTCCAGCCTGGCTTGAATTCAAAGATTTCCTTATCCTAGACAATTTGCCAGCCAAGGCTATAGAACCCATTCTATCCTGCTATTTACCTATAGAAGAGAAGAGATGGATTCATACTTTTCCCAAGAATATTATGTCTTAAGTGAATGTAATGAAATCATCTGGAATTCAAAATCGGTTATCCGATTCCTCAATCTCTCTGTGAGGAAAAACGGAAATTAAACTAAAATTAAACTACCACAAAATCATTCAAAGTACCACTCCTTACATATAGACAATATACTTTCCAAACTCAAACGTGATATACGAACTTCAACAAAAAAAACATTGTTCATCGATGTGGCAAAAGAGTTCTACTTTAATTCCGACCTTAACGCATATACAAACTATAAAATAATTATTGTTGTAATTAACAGTTGTTGTCATGTATCCGATTCATTATTCCATTTATTCAAAATCTCTCTGACCCAGAAATAATCGGCAACCAGAACTTAAAATCCAAGTGAATACGTTGCACGTTACAGTGTAAGGAAACGATTATATTCGTTTCCGGTGATTATATCCATTTTTATTATTATCTTCTCATAGTCATCACCACATTAAATAATGATAATTATTACAGTCAACTGTATTCATGGTTTATTCCTTAAATAAAATATAAGTCATGTATCAGTTTGCATGTTCATCTATTGCAAATCCTTTGCACAAATTATTTTGTTTAAGTTAATTCATATTTAAAGTTTTGAAAACAATGTGGTAGGAAAATTGTCAAAATTATATGACCTAGATTAGACGCGTTATTTTGGTAAATACCTAAAGTGGAATAATCACTTTAGTTTTCAAACAATAACATTTTAATGCTTAATCATGCTGCATGTGCAACTAGATATCTTTAATAGACATGAGGATTACACTCTTCTACTGCAATATGGTGTCGTAAACCGCATTCAGATAAAAACGAATTGTGTTAAAAATTGCTTACTATGTAAGTAAATTGAATCGCTACTTATTCTGGATGCTTGTCTCTAACAACTGAGCTGCTCCAAAATTATATGTCTAAAACCGACGGGAGAGTTCTCTATACATACATACATACTTATATATATATATATATATATATATATATATATATATTTGATAGACCACTACGAGTAGTTTCATGCGTTTGCATAAATCGATCATCTATGGGACTTAACCTAACTTGATTCATTGCTTAAAATATAAAAATATTTAAAAGTTACAATCGCACCTCACATAGTAGTATACGTGAGAATATATCTATCCCAGATTATTCTTATCTGTCTACCTGATCTTTGTTTGAATGCGCGTAATATATATATATATATATATATATATATATATATATATATATATATATATATATATAATGGGATCCCTGGTCTGAATGTCACCAAGATTTATTTGTCAAAGAGATGAAATCTCGATTATATCGATCTTGGAACATGAATTCGGTGGAGGACCATGCAAAATCACCCGACTAACGTATCGCCAATTATTCGAAATCTGGAGTGTCAAACGTGCTGGTCGAAACATTTCTTTGATGGATGATTTAACAGGAAGATACAACTTATCGCGACTGAAAGTTTGATGTTTTACGGGACCTCTACCACTGTTGATCATGCCATGTTATGCAATCTCTCCTAGAAAGTTATTTTACGGCCTGTACATCTATGCCTATATATATATATATATATATATATATATATATATATATATATATATATATATATATATATATATATATATATATATGTGTGAGCGTTTCTGCAGGTTTACTGCAATAGGGATTTAATATCCACAATAGTAGCCATGTGTATTCAGAAAAGACACTCCGAGCATTAAATATTTATTACGAAAGAGAGCTAGGACTTTCTTGAAACGACTCACTCAAAATATTGCGTAATATCTAAACATTAGATTTGTTGGGCTCTTTTGTTCACACTAACGGTAATACCTCTATACCAGCTCGTTGTTTGATAATGTATATTTGTTTAAAAACAAATTATAGCTTACCAATTCTTGCTTACTACTTCGATTTAGAGCGATATTTATTATTAGATACAATTTTTGAAACTCATCTGTGGTCGGATTTCTAATGCTTGAACAAAAGAAGGAAATTAAGGGTCTAAAGGAAAACGAGCCAATATGCGACGTGTGTAAGTGTTATCGTCCCAGAAAGTGTAATAAGCGAGTCGCGTTCGAATTCTAGCCACAGCTTTTGCATTCATTTCACTGGAGGGAAATGGATTAATGTCTTTGGAAAGGCAGTAATCCATTTCTTCTACCTCATCTACACATTAAACTGCTTCACCGTCAGTCAGTTTAGAGGAATCATAAACGGGAATTCCAACCGAATACCAAATTTAGCGAAGACAAATCGAAAGAACTCCACTAAATTCCCTAAGAGGACATGGCGATTCACACATACTAAATTTGTGGAAAGTTATGTCCGCTTGGGTCATGAAAGAACATGGTATTAAAAATCCCATAGAAGTAAACAGATTAAATAAGCACAGCCTAATACAATCTTTCTACATGGAGAGTGAAAGAAAGAAGAAGATGTCGAGAATAAGAGAAATCAATAGCTAAGAAAATCGCTGTATTTATCTGCTTACATGAACACAAGGCCAGAAAAAAAAAGAAATACTCCAGAAGTATCAAACTATAACTGATGTATCTGCATCATTTGTTTTCGAAGCTAACGATATTTACTAAGATTAGATACAGTTTAATTCAAGAGAACTGGTCTCTCGATCGATTCTTGTAGTAGTCACTGAATTAGTGGTTTGGCTTTCAAGATGAGCTTGCTTTTCATTAGCTTTCACTAGACAAACACACTAAAAACTTGTCCACAACATGATAAATATACAACGTAAGTTTGTTTTCAGGGTTTTGCCTGTCAGATATTAATTTCAAAGAGGCAAATGAATGTCTACACTTCGTAAACAACAACTGACACATGCAGACGTTCTTTAACATGCCATCACTTTTCTTCCTGTTCGCCAGTTGGATCAACAAAACATGATGCCTTTTTAACTTGCTCGAACTCACCCCACCCAGAAAACCTGATTTTACTCACCTCTCCTTTTTTGTCGCCCTTCCTTTTCTGACAAGCACATCCGTCCATTTACTGCCATGCACGACATACTGCACTACAGGATTTATATTTAATAAATGATTCAATTTCATTACCATTCCAGTCCTGTTTTCCCTTTATAACGGAATAAAACGAAAATTTACTAATGTTGAAGATTTGGGTTTAGGTTTTTATCGGCAGGAATTACTTTCATGAGTATACGTAAATTCATGAATTCCAAGTTCCTATATTCTATGAGTGTTCTTTTTAATATAAGAAACATTACGAAAAATAAACACATATGCAAAGCATGTTGAAAAAAAGCATGTGTTATCTCAATATATATATATATATATATATATATATATATATATATATATATATATATATGTGTGTGTGTGTGTGTGTGTGTGTGTGTGTGTCTGTTTAGAACAATAAAAAATATAAACAATTTAAAAATTTCAGAGACACTGGGTTGTATGTTAATATTTGTGTTTCATTATTTGAATTAGGTTCCTCGACTAGTTTCAGCCATCATAATAAGATAAAAATTCCATTTTATTAGTAGAAGTGAACTACAGGAGTGAAAGACTGTTTCTGAAGAAAGTGAACTTTATCTATTGTTTTCATTTTTATCGTTAATTTTGGACAGTTCTTAAGTAGGTTAAACTGCCTCTTTTAATTTATTTTTAAGAGAGAGGATGGGAAATAGCCGACATTAATTATTCTCTCCTGGGTCATTTTGAATGTTTCATTAGTTGCTGAGAATGGGATGTGTGTGTTAAGTGTATGTTATCCTTTAGTTCTTTTGGAGTGTGTATATCCATATATTAGTATGTGTGTATAAGTGTGAAACCTCAGCAAGCATGTCTGTATTGTGTGAATGAGAAATGTGGGTAGGTCTTCCTTTATAGCGTTATATATACATATATATATATATATATATATATATATATATATATATATATATATATATTTGTATGTAAGTAGTCAATAGACTTGAAGAGTGAAGGCATTGTTACAATGCACACGAAAATTCGAAGCCTGCATGATTGAAATATCACCATTCAGTAAAGTGACAAGTTTCTCCGCATTCAATCTATTACCACTCTATCCTTACTTTTTGATATCGAACACTTTATGAAAAAAAAATATCGTTGCCTAAAATTCAATCAGTAAACTACAGAAAACTGAACAAACAATTTTGGAACTTATTACTCTTACAATTTAATACATATATAATGTATATTTACAAAAAGACGCGGACTCCTGAACTATATAAATTTTCTTTAATTCCACCAGTGGATAACTTTTTTCTTTTATTTTTTTCTTTTTGTTATGGAGGTGTGAGACACTCTGACAAATATTTGTACTTGTTTTCCAAATACGGGATACGATGGATAATTTGTCGTCTGAACTACACAAGAATGACAATTTGAGATATATTTGCCAAATTTTATCAATAATATCTTAAAAAAAAATAAATTTATTCAATAACATCGCCATTGGCTTCAACCACGGCCCCCAGCCGACTTTGGAGTCTGCTACATCAATTCTGGATGGTCTCCTTGTTTAAGTCGGTGATTGCTGCCAAAATCCTTGCATTCATTTCATCTTTGGCGTCACAAGGAGTTTTTTTGATCTCTCGCTCAACTGCGCCCAACACATAATAATCAAGTGGGTTTCAGTCTGCAGAGTTGGTGACCAGGGGTGATGTGGCCGCAGAAATTGTCTAACAACAATGAAATATTTATCCTGCTTGTGTGGCTGGGTGCAGAGTCCTGTTGCCAGACGAACTGTCTTGCAGCAGCCCCCAACCTTAGGTCACCAAGAGAGCACTCCCTCTTCAAGGCAGTTAATGTAGGTCTCTGTGTTCTGTCTGAAGCCTTCACTAATAAATCCATGATTTCTTTTCGTATCAGAGTGAGTTTTTCGGGCTGCCGTATCTTCATTTTCACAATTGGTCTCATTTAACTCTTTCCGCTTCGTCTGCACTGTCCTCAGATGTACAAACAAAGACTCTGAAATGTCCGGATTGGAGCATCCGACCCGGATATCCAGCAATATAGCATACTGTTTCCAAATGTCTGGCGAAGTGAATTGCAACATGGTGCTCTTTTTCTCACAGACGTTGACCAACTAAGCCTACTCTACTGTGCAGCCAAGAAAATCAAAAACAAACAAGAAGCATCCGCAAAATCACAAAATTAAATGGCAACAATATTCCCATCTCAGCATGTACTTGAGGGCGATATATGTTGTAACTACTGTAGCTACAGATATTGACAAGACAAAATTCATAATAAAAGAATAAAGATGTTTAAGCAAAAGTCCAAAGTAGAGAAATGATTTCATCTTTTTTTTTTTTTTGCACGAGAATAATTCGCGTAAGTTTAAAAATGTTTTACATCCCTTCTCTACGAACGTGAAGGCAATAGGTGTGCATGATTAATAAGCATATTTCTGCTCGCAAGTCCCATAGTCATGTTACAAGTGATTGACTTTACCATGTTGCTTGTTCAAATTGTCTTCTGTATGGACAAGCTCTGAATAGTTGGACATTAAAAGTCCTAGAATCACCCAGGTCCGATGTATAATAATTAGAGAAGAGGAAAGAAACAAGTGTGACAAGTTTAATAAGGGGATGAAATGTATACATGACTGGTTAGGACAATGCACCAATGTGAACTGTGCAAATAAACAGATTTTGATAATGTAAACCAACTGTATAGGAACACATCAGAATATGAATGAAAATCAATTTTATCAAAGGAAAACAAATAAACCAAAATTAATTGAGGACATTCCTGTGGATATATACCGAAAGAATAAACGAAAATGAGTAAGGTATTTTAAAATAAATGCCAAACACAGCAATTTCAGAGATTGACCCAAAGTCCAGGGCTCGAAATAGTATAAATAATAATAAGTTATTTTCGAGAAAATAAAAAATATAGCAAAAACCTCATGGATTTTGATATCGAGACCGACTATTTTATGGGCAACACAAATTAGATTGGATAGGCATAAACAAGGGTAATAAGCCTGTGATTTCGTAGGCATAGTTTCATCAGTGTAGCACATATTGAAGACCGAAAGCAACAAGAATTTTGAAATAAACAGGACATCGCTTTTGAACTGGATAATTAATGGAACATGAAGTATAGTGTAATATCCCTAAGATTAGTCTAACATGGAAAAGGGATATGCACAATATAATGACGTTTTGGATCAATTGGAATTTATAAACACGGGAGAACACATTTATAATTATGTCATCCACGAAACTAAGAATGGAGTTTAGTTTTGAGAAGATATACTTTCACCGAATAACCTAGTATAATAAATTCTATTTGGATGAAAACCTAAGGAACAGAGATTGGGACAAGTTTCAAAAGACTGATTGAAGGGATCTCTAAAGCACATGCCTTAAAGAAATAAAAAAACATCGTTCTCTTCAACTGTATTTCATAGTCAACGAAGGGCTTTATCTATGTAAATCGTCTACGATCTTAACTTGTTTAATTTCAGTTTTAATTTGTTTTAGAAAAATTATTCAGAGAAAATGTAATTATGACATTTCTGACTTTATGTCTCGGAAGAAAATGAGTATACAACAAAAATGATTATACAACAAAAAGTCAAAGGAAATAATAATAATAATAATAATAATAATAATAATAAGTATGGACTTCGGATTAGATAAATGTGCAAAAGTAACTTTCAAGAAAGGTAGAATTACAGAAACACCCTTAATAGATTTAGATTTTGTCACAAAGATTAGGGAACTGGAGCATGGTGAAGCTTATAAGTACCTAGGAATTAGCGAAGGAGATGGCATACAACACCCCCAAATGAAGGAAAAAATAAGAAAAGAATACTACAGGCGTGTACATCTGGTACTAAATACTGAGCTGAACTCAAAAAACAGGATATCAGCCATAAACACATTGGCTGTCCCTGTGGTGCAATACAGCTTTAATGTCCTTAACTGGACCATAGCTGAAATTAAGCGACTGGATGCCAAAACGAGAAAGCTACTCACTTGCTATCGCATGCATCATCCCAAAGCTGATGTCGACCGTCTGTATGTTCCCAGATCCGAAGGAGGCAGAGGATTAGTTCAACTAGAACTGTCCTACAAAACTACAACAATTGCCTCCAAAGATATTTGGAAACTACAGAAGACTGGATGATGGTGTGCGTCAAGGAACATGAAAGTAGTAAGCGTCTCTACTCCGTAATGAAGGAAGCCAACAAATTCAAAATGGAGTTCCAAATGGGCGTAGAGATGCAACTACAGTACAATACACCGGCTGAAACTGCAAAATACCTAAAAAATATAGCTAAGACGAATGCAACAGACCAGTTACAAAAGCGATGGCAAGATAAACCGCTTCATGGCCAATACTCTGCCCGTACCAAACAAGCTGACGTAGACAAAACCCGTACCCATCAGTGGTAACGTAGTGCAGGGTTGAAAGCGGAAACTGAAGGTTTTATCCTTGTTGCGCAGGACCAATGCTTGCTAACTAGGAATTATCAAGCACATATACTAAAATATTGTGTCAGTCCAAAATGCAGATACTGTGATAAATATCCAGAAACGATTGATCATCTTGTAGCAGGTTGTACGGTGTTGGCACCCACTGAATATAAAACCCGACATGACAGAGTGGGCCAATATCTGCACTGGAAAATCTGCAACTTCTACGGGAAGAAAACTGAAAGTAACTGGTATGAACACCACCCAGACCCGGTTACGGAGATAGGACATGTTACAATTCTATGGGTCTACACAATACACACTGACAGAACAATCAAGGCCAACCGCCCAGATATTGTTATTAAAGACCACAAACAAAAACGGTGCCTCCTTATTGATATGGCAGTCCCTGCCGACTGCAATGTATCTTTGAAGATATTCAAAAAAGTTGTCAAAAGTACAAGGACCTTGAAATAGAAATCGCGAAAATGTGGCATATGGGAACATCAACAATCCCTGTTGTAGTTGGAGCCCTAGGACTGGTTGGAAAAGATTCCAGTAGACTAATTGAAGGGATACCTGGAAGTCCATGCCTCAAGGAGATACAGAAAATTGTTCTGACAAGTACAGCCCACACCTTTACGAAGGGCTTTATCTATGTAATCTTTTTTTTTTTTTTGTCAGTGGAAAGTGTCATGACGCCATTTCTAACCTTAGGTTCCCAAGGGACCCGAAAAGAAATGTAAAACGCCAGAAATCAAAGAAAATAAAAATAATAATTATAATAATAATAATAATAAGTATCTAGCAATTAGCGAAGGAGATGGTATAAACAATAAAGGAGAAGGTAAGAAAGGAGTATTACAGGTGTGTATGTCTAGTACTAAATACCGAGCTAAACACAAAAACAGAATATCAGCCATAAACACCTTGGCGGTCCCTATGGTGCAATACAGCTTTAACATACTTAACTGGACCATAGCTGACATTACGCGAATGGATGCCAAAACGCATGCATCATCCCAAAGCTGATGTTGATCGTCTGTATTTGTGCAGATCCAAAGGAGGCAGAGGATTAGTTCAACTAGAACTGTCCTACAAAACTACAACAATTGGCCTCCAAAGATACTTGGAAACTACAGAAGACTGGATGATGGTATGCGTCAAGGAACACGAAAGTAGTAAGAGCCTTCATTCCGTAATAAAGTAAGCCAAAAAGTTATAAATGGATGCAGAAATACAAGTAAAACAATACACCGACTGAAGCTGCAAAATACACAAAGAAGAAATCAAAAACAAATGCAACCAAGCAGATACAGATCAATGGCAAGATAAACCGCTTCATGACCATCACCCGGTTAAGGAGGTGGGACCTGTTACAATTTTACGGGACTACACAATACACACAAACAGAACAATCAAATCTAAGAGTCCAGACATTGTTATTAGAGATCGCACACAAAAAATTGCCTCCTTATTGATATGGCAGTTGCTGCGGACTGCAATGTATCTTCAAAAAGCTATCAAAATACAATGCATGAATGTGGCATATGGGAACATTAACATTCCCCGTTGTAGTTGCAGCCCTCGGATTGGTTGGAAAAGATTCCAATAGACTAATTGAAGGGATCCTTGGAAGCTCATGCCTTAAAGAAATACAAAAATAGTTCTCAAGAGTACAGCTCACATCTTACGAAGCGCTTTGTCTATGTAAAATATTTTTTCCAGTGGAAAATGTCATGATGCCATTTCTAACCTTAGGTCCCTGTGCGGGATCCGGAAAGAAATGAGTACACATCAGAAAGCAAAGGAAAATTAATAATAATGGTGAACCAACGACATTATAATACAATTAATTAGCGCAAGCTCTTGAAATTATATTACTGCGACTGACAAGGTTTTCAGCAGACAGAAGAATATCCTATCTGTTAGAAAGGCAGAAATTCATATTTTCCTCAGTAAAACTGCAGCTCTCATGGTCACTCGCCCCGTAAAGTACAGTATGTCAATTCCATCAGTAGTGTTGAACATATCATCTCGTCTGAAATAATAGAAAATTTTACTCGCCAGAGATCTAAAAATTCGCTTCATCAGACGAGATAATGGACAATAGATATACATAAATGTATGGTTATCATCCAAACGACAGTAATATTAAAAGCAGTTAGAATACTCAGACAGGTCCCATAATCGTGAAAATACTTGGTGTCACATGTTCCTCAAATATAGCCACCATTCACTATTTGTTTCGAAGCATAACAATTACAACCAGTATTGATAATAATAATAATAATAATAATAATAATAATAATAATAATGTATGAAATATCAATAATAAAAACTGTAAAAATTACACGTTTCAGTTCTGTTCAAACCTTATACTTTCTGGCAGTCTCTCTTATTTTATGTTTCCTTGTTTCTTTTTATGTGAATCTTTTCTATTATTTATTTTATTCTACTTCCTGCTGCCTATCTCTTCCTCGGGCTATGTGGATTTCTTTCGTGTAATAAATATGCCGACGTTCATTGAGTTTCACTCGTTTAAACAACTGACAGTTTAATTTACAGGGAATGGCAGCAGAAACGGCTTTTAGGTGAACATTTTCAGTGTGGAAATGACAACAACTGTCAGTAGATATTAAAAATTTTCCGACTCTTCTTCAGCTTAATTGACCCAGCAATGCTAAAGATACTCAGACCGTGTAGGAAAACAAAAAGAGGAAATCAAAAGAGATAAATTGAGTAATGATATTAGTCGAGCTTCACGTGTCGACGTAATATGAACCGCTTTTGAATATTAAATAAAGACATTTAGCAATCCTAAAAACGCAGCGGAAAATCCATCTATTACATTAAGGAATTTTTCAGATTCGTATTTATGCAAAATATATTCCTTTTTTTCTGCATTTATTTTTGGAATTATTGAATTATAGAAGATATAACAGACGGCAAAGTTGAATTATATAATTATTCTGATAGTTGAGTTGTTCACCGATGTAGTTAGCAATAATAATAATTACATGTAATACAATATGAAATCTGTGTAAGAAATTCATTAAAAGCAATTCCGGAAAATATATTTGTGGTCCTATGTATTTGAGTAAGAAATAAAAAGTGAGAGTGGAAATGATATATTTAGATTCGTAAATAAAATATTGTGAAAATGTTACTCATTAAATTGCTAATAATCATTATATTGAATCATCATATATTGATAATATATCGATAAAGAAAAGTATTCTATGTATGTTAACAAAGATCTTAAATAAAATCTTCAAATTTCGATGATTTGGTATTCGTCATAAAAAAAATATTGATTTTCATCACATATCGTTACTGCTTGTATTTTCTTTATGGCAGGTATAGCTAATGAAAGATTTTCACAAATTCCGATGACGTCTTGAAATTTATAGTCCATAGAAGATTATATTAGATGAATATTCATTAATATTGCAACATATTTTTTCGATAAAAATGAAGAATCGAAAGATGACTTTCCTTAGTGGTTGCTTAAATTTTATACAAACTAAAATCACGGGCTTTAGACATCACGTAGATTATATTAGATTATTATTTGTAAATTTTCCAGATGGAAAGATACAACAATAGTGATGAACAAAACGAGAAATAATATAGAAAGCCAGAAAAATGATTATGGACAGATCAAATAATGCTTATTATAGCACATTAAGGGTTAATAAACAGTCTTCACATATTACAGGATTTTCAATAATTATTCTTTCAGACCACAAGATTTATCTAAGCATATTTTAAAGTAACTATCATGCTTGGGTCATTATATATACCTAGATACTATGGAAAAGAATAAAATCCACGACACCACAAACAAAAATAAAGAATAAATAGAAATCAGTCACTATAACGTAAATGACGAATGAATTTACATTAAATGTTGTGTAACACAATATGAATATATCAAAGAATAGTTCAAATATTTTTTATTAATTTAATTAGTCCGAAGAAGAGTAATAAATCTATTTTATAGTCAAAGGTCATCGAAGAAGTATGTAAAGTACATAGAGGAAAACAGCCGAAAATTAAATAAATTAATATACGAAAATCAAAAGAACTTTAAAATCTAATAACGCACTCACTGCACTTTTATGCGTCTAGAATATTTGCGATCAGGATGCACATAAAATTCTATAGAAAAATAAAAATGAATTCAGTTTACTCACAAGAAGATACACTGAAAATGCCGAGCTACGATTTCCTGATAATTAATATAAGACCAGGTATTTCAGATTTAGACATAAATATGTTTTTAAATACTAGAAATTAAGCCGCTTAACATGAGCACACATTTTCTACCGCTAATGAGGATTTGGTTGAAAAAGTCGTTTAGTAAGCTAATTGAACAACAAAATATTTCAGCTTTATTTGCAAATGTCGTTATATATTTAGTTTATACCAAACTCTCACTTTCTTTCTCTTTCTCTTTCTTTTTCTCTCACACTATCTCTCATTACACACACACAAAACACACAAACACACACACACACACACACACACACACACATATATATATATATATATATATATATATATATATATATATATATATATATAATTAACAAATATAAATTAAATCCAAATTCAACTGGGATATTGTCAATAGCCTATTTCTTAGGGATTAATCGATCTAAGAAATTCTATCTCTACAACCTAGCATCATTACACTTGGATTATTTCGAAACGGATTTGTTACATTTATCATATATATATATATATATATATATATATATATATATATATATATATATATATATATATGTCAGGTCATCCCATAAGTTATGTTCGGATTTTGAATAAAGAAAACAAGTGATCAAATTTAATTTAATTACAGATTCAATCAACAATGTATATTCTCTGATTATCTATGACTTCTTCCATCTATTAAAACTGTAGAATTCTTTTGGCTTTGATTCGAAGAACTCACAAATGTCAGTCTTAACCTCTACCTGTGTTACAAAAGCTGCTTCTTCCAAATGATTCTGTAAGCTACAAAACAAATGGTATTCTGAAGGAACATGTTCGGGAGAATAAGGTGGATGACGAATTTTCTCACAACCAAGTTCTTCGATCTTCTGTGAGGTGATTCTTGCTGTGTGGGGTCGCGCATTGTCTTGATGAAACATCACCCTTTTTCGATTCACTAGAGCAGGTCTTTTTTTTTCCTCAAAGCTTGGTTCAAACGCTGTAATTGCTGACAGTATATTTGAGCATTAATTGTTGTATTAGTTGGTAAGAATTCAAAGTGGATTATTCCTTGGCGATCCCACCAGATTGAAAGAAGAACCTTTTGCACATGAAGTTCCCTTCTCGGTTGCGGCTGGGGTCCTTCCCCTTTACCAAGCCACTGTTTACGACGCTTAACATTTCGATAAAAGATGCATTTTTCGTCGCCAGTCACAAGTCTATCCAAAAAAGTTGAAACAACTTGGCGATAATGGAGAGAAATGCAGATGTCAACTCGGGATTTGAGGCTGTTTTCAGACAATTCATGAGGCATCACTTTTTTTCAATTTTAGGACATTTTCCAAGTTGCTGAAGATGACGATGAACAGTTGTATGGTTTGACCTGAGAACCACTGATAATTCCTCAACCGATAAAGCAGGATTTTCTTCAAAGGCTGTTTCAAGAAGCTTTTCATCAAACTCAACTGAACGTCCGGTTCGATTTTCATCTTCAAGGGTGAAATCTCCACATCTAAATTTTGCAAACGATCTTCTGCAAGTTCTTTCATTCACACATTCCTCTCCATAAACGGAGTGAATGTTTCTAGCCGCTTCGGCTGCTGAGTTTCCTTTCTTGAACTCATAAAGCATTATGTTCCTCAAGTGATTCTT
>CAHIKZ030002112.1:2632500-2645000 GCA_903632075.3 Acanthosepion pharaonis
TGCTGATAATCTCCTCAATGATGAGATATAAAGCAACAGAAAGACGTTCTATAGAAGGATGCTGTGGATACCATGACCCGATTTTTGAACATTGAAGTAGTTTTAGATAAGATGGTATACAAAAAGGAAACTTATACATAAAATTTGGAAGAAATATTTGATGTTTCTGGAGCACATAATGAGGAAAGGCTGCTTAGAAAATCTGATCCACATGGGGTAAATCGTGGGCAAGAATGGCAGAACTCATAACATAGTCAGATTGAGTGAGTGGATAGTGGAAAAACGTTTAGAAATATAAGAAAAATAACTTTTATTAAGAGCTAAATGGGACAGGAATTTATGGAGGGCCATGATCGCCTACGTCCTGGGACACGGCACTTAAATAAGAAATGCAACTGCGATATTATTTACTTTCAAAGATGTCATCTGTTTATCATGCTGCTGTTTAATTTACATTCACTGTGACTAATATATTTCATAATGAGGAGTCCTATAAATCCGAGCCTTTCTTCATATATGATGACACTCGTTACACATTGTGAATTGCGAGGTCAATTATCACTGCTGTTCTAATTAACTTTGTAATTAACTGATATAATTTTATTCGCTGTTTTAATGGTTAATATTTTTCATTAATACATTTAAGAAGGTGTTTCTTATTGGACACAGACATAATTTTTTTAGCCGTGTTTTATTGCTGTCAGAGTAATGTTAATTTTATATTGAGAAAAGGACTTTAGGCAAATTTCTTCCTGAGTTAAAGGATGGGTAAACCAAATAATCTTCCTTCCTTCATTTTCTTGTTTACTGCACTTGGCTTAATATTTCAAAATTTCAATACAGTGTTGTAGATATTTCCTTAAAACTTTGTCTGGCATTCCTTTTTAAATCTATCAAAGATATTACAAAGAATTTATTGTGTGATAGTGTGTGTTCTATACTTGATTTCAATGACATTTCTTGGGAAGTGTTATTTAATATTGAGTAATTTCAGCTTCGTATTTCTTTGCCATCTAAAAAGTTTAAACTACATGCAACCGTATCAGAAAACCCTGCGTCTATAGATAAAATAAATATTATTTTAAATTCTTATTCTAATTACTTATTTCTTGATCCCGTCTTCTTTTTTTACTATACTGTTTAATTTATGTGTTAAGGCTTACAAGTCTCTGTCACATAAAAGTTTTGAATATAAAATGTATATCTTGCTTATCGTTTCTCAGTCAGTCGTTATTTTTATATTTATGATGCAGGTGTTTATTTGAACTTTATGTTGGTTTCCATTGTTAGGCCACTGTTTTAATTTTAAATATATCACATGTATCTTCCATAATCATTTTACGAAACATATCCAGGTCTGTCAATGATGGATTTAATAAACTAAATTTCAAAATCTTATTTCTTGATATTTCAATGTACAAAAGGTTTCTTCTTTCAGAAGGCTTATTCTTTCAAAATGCATCTTTTTTCAAAAGGCTTCAATTTTATATTCAATCCTTAGCCTTGCGAAAATGTCTTCATCCTACGGTTGTCAATGCTTTCAATTCATGCATTTTTGGTCAATAAAATCGTGTTATTGCACTCTTTATTTTTTTTTCATGCCTTATATATATTATAGAGAATTCTGAAGAAACCTGAATATTTCTCTCTATTCTTAGAGGTTTCTATGAAAGAATGATAGCGCGTGTCAACGTACGTGGTAAGCTCTTTGATCCAATTTCGGTTGAAAATGATTCTAAGCCACGTGATATAAAGGCAGTGGCTCTGTTCATGATGTGATTTACTACGGTTTTCTTGATTACCTTTAAAGGATGCTAACTTGGGATCTAAATCAAATAACGAACAAAGCTAAGATGTTGAAGCTAAGACGGTTTGCTGTCAAAACAATCTTATTATCATCACTAATACGTGTTTTATTTTGCACTGACAAATGTGATCTTACTGCCCAGTCTCAAACTGACATACGATATTTGGTTTAACTATTACCCTGAAAAATATTGTCATAATTCAATGACTATTCTTGATGAAGCCTACATTCAATCAATCATTTAATTTTTTTATCAAGTTTGTGTATTTAGAGGTTTGTTTTGTTTTAAGGCCTATCAGCCTCAATGGGTCATTTAATGCCGACGACTTATGTTTTTTCCCTGTTAATATTTTTTTTTTTTTGTCAAAAATCTATTTCTGTTAATATTTTTTCCTCAGAAATTTTAATATTTTTCAGAAACGTACAGCCGGCAACACTATTCTTTCAAAAACGTATAGGTAGCAATATCATTTTTTTTTTAAATCGTAATATCAGAGGCCTTGCTGTTGGACGTATTTTATCGTCATACCCAAAACGCGGATGTAGTTTATCGCCATACTGAGGACACTACTGGAAATATGGCAAATCTTTCTGAGGATGCGATCTACCTACGAAACAAATAGGCCTGTAATATATTCAGAAAACTGGATGTATGGTCACAGTATGGAATTTTGATTAAAATGAGGATTTTTGAAGGTTTACAATACTTACGTTTTGTCTTCATACTTTCATGGCTTTGATATGTATCAATTACATAGGGAATATGAATGATCTAGTATGAATTCACCAACAGTGTCTTCACCGTATATTCGCGATCTGGTGATAAATATATATGATTGACAGTGATATAGTCGAACGCAGTCGGTCTACCGCTGTAAAGTTTCGGATATTTTATTGTTGGTTGCGATAGAGTGATTAAGGATCTCTAAACATTGTTTTACTGTCAGTTGGCCCAGGAACAAAAACAGCTCACGAACAGAAATATATACATATTGCAGCAACAAAATACTAGAGAAGGAAAACACCTGGTAAACTCACACTCTCGATCGTTTATCATGAAGGAAAACAGTGAACATTACTAAAAAAAAAAGAGTTTCAGCAGATTGTTTCTGATGATAAAAATTCAAGAGAGTTGTTTTGCAAGGGTCTTGATGTTAATCTCCCTGGGTAGTTTTAAACTGAATCAATAACGCCAAACACATAGATGCAAGATATTTCTACTCATAGTTTGTGTAGAAAAGTGTGTGCCCCAGATAATGGACTAAAACATCATATGAAAGTTGAACAAATTATATGTGTAATATCGACTGCAAGAGGCGTGCAGTGCTTGCACAGAAGAATATAATTCCCTATAACAATAAAACATAAAGAATATAATTCCCTATCACAATAAAACATAAAGAATATAATTCCATATCACAATAAAACATAAAGAATATAATTCCCTATCACAATAAAACATAAAGAATATAATTACCTATCACAATAAAACATAAAGAATATAATTCCCTATCACAATAAAACATAAAGAATATAATTACCTATTACAATAAAACATAAAGAATATAATTCCATATCACAATAAAACATATAGAATATAATTCCCTATCACAATAAAACATAAAGAATATAATTACCTATCACAATAAAACATAAAGAATATAATTACCTATCACAATAAAACATAAAGAATATAATTACCTATTACAATAAAACATAAAGAATATAATTCCCTATCACAATAAAACATAAAGAATATAATTACCTATCACAATTCATATCACAATAAAACACCCGCATAAGTGCAGTCAGAATTTAAGTATAAATCAGCCGATGGCATTAACTGAAATCGAGTCGCAGCCATCATATATATATATATATATATATATATATATATATATATATATATATATATATATATATATATATATAGTGGGAGAAACAAATATTTGTACACATAGAAGTTTTCAATTTATTGTATTTCCAACTAATAAATAAATATATTTTATATTATTAACTGTACACAGATACATAATAACTAAGTATGTATAGAAAACAGAAAAGATTTAATTTAATAGAAATAAGTCGATTTATCCATTTTTATGACGGAAACAAGTATTCGTCTCTACAAACACTGAGTTTTGTAGAACTGAGCGTTTTTTGTGTGCGTGTACTTGCACCCGCGCGCGTGTGTAAAAACTAAGTTATAATTTATAGATAGATAGATAGATAGATAGATAGATAGATAGATAGATAGATAGATGTTTAAAGACAATAAAAAAATAAAAGACAATATGAAATAGTGTTTTTAACCAACCCATCCTAAATCTAACAACAAATGAAGAGATTTTATTTTGAATCTTCTATTTACCAACGCAATTATATCAGAGGAAATCAGCTTTAAGAATTACAACGTTAAATTTGAGAACGTTTTAAAATATTAAAACTAAGAGTTGTAATTTTTGACTAATAAACAAAAGCGTGTCAATACGTTTTATTCACATATTTATATTTAATTTAATTATTATTTATTTTTTTATTTTATAACATTTTTCATTTATTTATTTTAAAATGAAATCAGTGAGTTAATATTCTTTTGGTTCTTTGAGAAAATTAGCAGTAGGTTGAAAATTTCAAAGTCACATATTTGTCTCTTTTATTCTATTGAGATCAATAGAGTAGTTTTTTTTTTTTTAAATTGAATGTTCAGGTGGTTCATTGTCTTCCATTTCTCGTGCATCCGTTTTGGTAACATTATGAGAAAAGAAACGATATGTATAGAACTAGAAATTACAACAGTCTCCTCTTGAGTCTTTTAGAAATATTAAATTAGTCAATATGAAATAGACACACACACATATATATATATATCATCCGAGGTTAATAAATATGTGATAAAAGCAAATAAGAAAAGACATTATTTATAAAAACATTGGCTCAACGCCGACTATTTTATTTTGATATCTTGGCTAATGATGAATACTTAATTGTTCATTAATACAATGCTTATTTATACTAAGTTAAACCATGACAACCCTAATTTATATTAATGCAGTATTCCAGTTTTTCAACCAAAAGTTTAGACATGAAAAATACATATTATATTATTTATTTTCATTTTTAATCTTCCGTATTTTTCGCAGAGCAATTTGCACACATCCATGGGGTATATATTTGAACAACCAAGGCCGAAGAAAGATCTATTGTTGTTTTTTTCTGTCACCCGGCAAGATTTTTATATTTCATAGAAGATAACTTTACATCAAATGCAGTATAGTAATCTCCAAACTTAGATTTCAACATCTTTACACCTGTACATTCCATAGAAATATATAATACCTGCAAATGCATGACTTGGAAAATTGGTGTACCGTAAGCTTTTCAGGTCGTACTCGGGTTTTTGTATGACTCTCAGATTGACTATTTTATATACATTTTAGTGAATATTTATATTTCATCTTCAGAAATTGTATTATTTTTTTATTGTTTATTTTCTTTCTTTTAAATACGAATTACATATAATCTGAAAACTTAAACCTCGAGACAATTCATGGCATAAACTAACTTCCTTTTCTTTACTCATTTAAAAATATCTTGCTAATTTTGTCCTCCTTGTCATCTTGACGTTAGGAGATAATTTACGAATATCAAATGTTATATGTATCCGTTATATATTGTTATGCAAAATAATTGTCACTGTGCTTTCATATACAACACTATTATCTATCTTAAACCCAGGATCTGACATACGCGTATGACTAGTTTGATGCTGGGTACTCGTAAATGTACATAGGTGACTTGGACAAAAATTGTTATCCTCGTAATTACAGTCAGGCAGCCGTCCGAGTACTTAGATACTCCTCTTTTGTTGCTATGTGGAGGTATAACCAGTGGGTTCAAATCTCCGGGAGAAAGTTTCCCTCGTTGTCTTATTTAGAATTACCCGACCACTTAAAAATTTGTCCCAAAACGTAATATGTAAATGTTATAGAGGGAATGAAAAATGTATTACAATCTGATACCCGGCAGAAGTTGAGACGTTGTAATACACGGCAGCGCGGAGATACATATTCTTATGGCAAGCAAAATGCCGATCGAGATTTTAACGTCCAACATTTCGACGGCTACACAGCTTGTTTATAAATAAATGAACTCAATAGATACGTTGTACTCATTCTGTTCAGTAATCTTAGCGTAAATATGAATGTATTGATCGTCTTGATATCTGACGTTTAATGTCTTTAGAAAACTTCTACGTGTGCAGTGACACGCATGCAATCTTGGGAAGCCATAAATGGAAGGAAATATAGGTTTCAAAAACGGCGGAAATTGTGGCAGAAATATATTACAGCTTAGAGAAGAACATGCGTCTTAGTTATATTACAATTGTAAGCATACGCACACAAGTAGACAGACAAACAGACATACACAGTCACACACTCAAACACTCACACAGAGCAAATCTGCCAAAGGTCTGATGCTTGTTCACTTCGTTAGATCTGGATGTGACTTGACTTTTCACCTATATCTCTATATATGATAGAAATATAGTTTTAAGGTATGCAACATTTATGTGCAAAAGATAGAAGGCGTGTAAAAATAAAATTGAACATGAGTGATGTGTGATTTCTTGACTAATTCTATAGGCATATATGCACAACACAGGTGGTCAGATGATTGTGTTCATGAATCAAACAGACTGTCGCAACTCAGTGTTGACTACAATGTACGATATATATATATATATATATATATATATATATGAAGAAAAATATACAGAAAAAACATACAAAATCTTAATATGAAATTATGCTGTATTAATGTTAATATAAAGTCAACGTCGGACGTTTCGGTCTATTTTAGACCATCATCAGGACATATTCATTAAACATAATTAACATTAGAATATATAAAATTCAACATGAAAAGACGATGGACATAAGAGCACAACTAATCCAAACAGATAACTGAAATTTTTATATAAGATCAGCGTTCCGTTTAAATATGATCCCGTCGTCGTCGCGTGGGCGATGTTGTGAAAACGTATTCGAAGATGATTTCAAAATATTAAAATATTAAAAAAGCTCGATTTAACTATTTTATATAAACAGTTCAAGAAATCCCTTCCGTTGATATAGGAATACGCAGAGATCGATAGATTCTTATATCTTCATACAAGCTTGAAGTCCTGCATGTTACAAAGCAAATCAAAAATGATTTCAAAATATTAAACACGCATGATGGAACAATTTTAAACAGTTCGTTAATAAATCCTTTCCTTACTTACAGGAATAGGGGGAGATTCAATAGAAAATATAAGAATCTATTGATCTCCGCCTATTCCTGTAAGTAAGGAAAGGATATGTTTGGTGGTGCAAAATTTTATCACTTCGATGAATAGACAAAAATTAATTATATTATTACCACTCATGATAATAAAAATGTAAAAATAAAAAAAAAAGGCTAGCTAACCGGTTTCGTATTTCGCTCAACAGAGCTAAATCGAGGTAAATACAGTAAATTATATAATAAAAAAAAGAACAATGGACAAAGTTTATTGGTGCTCCCACCACATCATAACAGTTCACTAATTTATTCCTTTAAATGTAGTTGCGCTTCGCACTACATCGGGAGAACAACGCAAACGTTAGATGCTAGAATAAAACAACACGTTCCTGCGAAAATCAGAAACCGGACATTCTTACCAAAACATATGGGTCTTCCATCGCAGAACACCTTATAAATAGCCATAACTGTGCAGTTAGTTTTATTGCGAACGCTTTTACCATCATTAAGAAGACCCACTCAAATTACAACCTAAAAGTGTTGGAGGCCATCTATATTCTATAATTAAAGCCTTCTCTTTGTAAACAGAAGGACTTTATATTAGGCCTCCAACTGATTACTATTAATTTTGTCCCCACTAATAAAATTTGTCCATATATATATATATATATATATATATATATATATATATATATATATATATATATATATATATAACGGTGTAACTAAAACTCTGTCCCACAAAATGTGTAATATCTAAAATGTTTCTTTTTTTTTACATGTTTCCAGGCGTTTAGCCACTATCTTGACATCATTGTTGCAAGAATCCCTGAAAAACTAGAAAGAGAAAAGTTTAAAAATCTCCATCAGTGTGATACTAAAAAATTCATACTAGCTTTCTTCGACGTGTAGACATGTACACTAAGCTACTCATACATGTCTTTTCTCATCTATTTCCGTTATTCGGTCAGTATCTTGAATAATGTATTAAACTAATTCATCTATTTGTATTTCATCTTCAGAAATTAGGTTATTTTTTATTGTTTATTTTATTTTAATACGAATTATATATAATCTGAAGACATAAACCCCGAGAGAATTCACAATCCATGGCATAAGTCCGATCTCTTTGTTTCTACTGTATTTAGATTCTTTTTCAAAATATTTCATACAAAACTTAATTTCTTATGTTCTAAAGTAAATAATATTTATTAATATGTTTTTTTTTCAATTTCAGCTGCTGCCGATGTTTTTTCTTCGAAGTCAACATCGTCTTTAAATCATTTATGAGAATTTTTATTTCATTATATGTCAGAGACAAAAAAACTGATGCTGTTATGTTGCTGAATGTTATTAAAAAAAAAATATGTAATCATAAATAGAAAATCTCTAACGGCCCCGCTTCATTCAGAGAAAAAAAAAGAATGATTAAAAAGAATTCAATATGAAAGAATATAAAAATGTTCTGTAATTGTTAAGAGGTCAGCTAAAATATTCACATACGTAGCGGAACTCAACACAAAATCAACAATAAATTTCACTCAAGCAGCTTCACTTAACGATCAGCTGACCTGTGGAACAGACTCCCAAGAGGGTGTTTCCCTGATTACTACAATCTTAACCTGTGCAAGTCTAGTTTTAACCGTTATAATCCCTTGTTAACCATGTAAATTATCCCTAAACTACTCCTGTACCTCCAACGATCCCTGACCTTGTATAAGGCTAACCTTACTGTAAAATAGCTCTACCTTATATCTAGGGAAAATATTCTCCATAAATACTCTCCTATTTTCTTCCTTTCTCAATTGTTTCTCTCTCTCTCTCTCTCTCTCTCTCTCTCTCTTCTCCTTTTCTCTCCGCTTGACTTTGTCGTATCGCTTGACATTTTACACTTTCTTCAAGATTCTAGCCGGCCTGCTTGCTCAGCAAAGCAGACGAAGGAGGCAGATATCAAACAGCTTGTCTCCGTCAGTGACTTGTCTGTTGCGGCATTGCCTCCTTTGGCATGTGTCATTGTCTCTATCCCTGACATATCACACTCAAATTATTTGTTTCTTTCTTCTTTCGTTCTCACATCCTTTTCACTCGCCATATCAGAATATTCATTCCTCTTGCGACGCTAAATTTTTAAAACATTTCTTTAGGTTTCATTTCTTCCTCATATCCATAATGGACGCATTATGATTTCTTGACAATATTTACCTTTGGTCTGAAAATATATTTCACTTGGTCTGGCGGACAATTGAGAGGAAAGCAAATTTTATAAACGGCCAAATATATTTACATCAAAACATAATTTGTTTACAACAAATGAAGATTATTTTCTTATCTGATAATTTTATGTTTCTCAACTCTTAACGCTACATTTATGACATTATTTTCTCATTATTCTGATAAGTCAAAAGCCAGGCTCTGCTCGAAATTGCAGGAATAGGAAAACAACTTCCTTTTCCCAAACTTCCGGGCGTCTATGTTTTATTTACTCGACTGTTTTTTGTTTGAAAACTTTTTCTTCTGCTTTGATTTCTTTTTTACATGTGGCCGTGTTACTGTTTACTGATTTTCTAATTTTTAATTAGACGCGTTTTCGTTAGTAATTTCTTGTCGACTATTGAAGCGATTCAGTTCTTGGGATTCGTCTACCCAGGATAACGTTGCTATCTGAGAACTGGGATTCCAAACTTTTAACAACAACAAAAACAACAACAAATCATCATTTAAATGAAACATAAAAAATGTTATTTTCTGAAATAAAACTAGAAGCAGAATACCAATTGAAATAACATCTATATATTCTTTTCTGAAATATACAACAGAAATAAAAAGTTCAAATTTCCTTACAGTGAAGTTTGTTTTATAAAATAATTAAATATTCGTATGGCGATGTGAAATGTGCGGACGGGCTTACTTTTTGCTGGTCACCCTAATGTGTTCGTGAGTCCGTAGACAAGGCTTGGTCAGCGACTACCTGGTTTCTGTGCATGGGAGTGTGTGTGTGACCACACGTGTATATCAAAGTGTGCTCCGATATAGTATTGAGCCTCGAGAAGATAAATTGTTCTATTTTTATATACCTAAGGGGATTCAAAATCTAATTTCACATAGAGCTGTGAACCTTTTGAATACAAAGTTTTCATTAGTTCGAACACAATTTAACACTGGCTCACGAAATTATTTTCCTCGAAATTGTGTTCAAGTGGGATATTTTTGTTATTTTCTAAATGGTCCAAAAATAACACGTGTTAGGTCTATAATTACGTCGCAAATATTTTGGCGGTATTTTCCCTAGTAATGATTGTTTATGGGACAATAGTCTGATGGGATTTTTTTGGTTATAAATATATATATATATATATATATATATATATATATATATGAAAAAAATATATATATTATATTTTTGTTCATACTGTCGGATCTATATCCATATATTTGCTTATATATATATATATATATATATCATCTAATTCCTATAATGTCAACCTCTATTGATTTTTCTTTCATCCATCGTTAGTTCACTTGTTATTCCTTATTTCTTTCTAATCATCTTTCATTTGTTCATATATTCATGATGGTTTTCTTTTTAGATATTTCGTCATGTTCATTCTTGCCTTATTTCTTCCATTTTCTTTCTCCTTATAGTTCATTCTGTTATTCTAGATTCTTTTTTTCATGTTATTTTTCCTCCATTTGCTCTTCATTTTATATTATATTTTTAGCGAATTATGTCAGGATTTCATTCATTTATTTATTCTGTCATTCTATCACTCTTTCATCGGTTTGTTTTGATCTTCCTATGCATATTCTGTTTTACAGTCGTTTATGTATCTGACTGTTTTGCTCTTCATTCGATACCTTCCTGTAGTTTGACTATTTAGCAAGCAAGTCTTCTTTTTTCTTTCTTTCTATATTCGATTTTTCTTTATTTCATACAATCTTTCTTTTTTGTCTTTCTTTCTTTTCTTCAATTAATTCTTTCGTTTTCTTTCTCCTTATCCTTACTTTCATTATTTGTTTTCTTTATTATTGTTGTAATAGTTGTATTACTTTCATTGATGCTAAGAAAGAATATGACTTTTTTATTCCGTCTTTTCCCGCCTTCTTTGATAAGAATGCAATTTTCAGTTTCCTAACGTTTCCGTTTTTTTTCATTTTTAATTCTATTTTTCATATTAAATTTCAAATTAAGTATTCACTATCCGAATTTCTTTAAACATATTACTGTATATTTTATTCTTGTCATTCTTTTTTTCTCTTCATTAAAATTCGTCCATAAGTTTATTTCTTTTCTTAACCAATGAAAAAACCTTTTCCTTATTATTACAATCTGATCCTCATGGACATTCGTTTCTGTTTTCTCATATATTTACCAAATATGTAAACCTCCAAGATTTCTTTCTTTCTTTTTTTTACTTATTTATTTTTGCATGTATTAATTATCAACGTCATTTTCTTTTTTAATTATTGTTTGATTTTTCATAATATCATTTCATTATTCTTTTTCCTGGGTTCTTTCTTTCTTTCTTTCTTTTTTCTTTCTTTTTTCCTTCCTTTCTTTCTTTCTTATGTCTCTTATTTTACTCTATTTTTTATTGGAAATCTGTCATTTACTTTTCCTTTATTTTATATTTTTAGCGACGTATTTCCGGTTTTCTCTTTCCTCTATTTTTTTTTTATCTTCCTATCAGTATTCTCTTTTACACTCACTTAAGAAAGTGTTTTTTGTTTTTACTGGATGCCTTCCCGAAGTTTATCTATTCATCAGCCAAGTCTTTTTTGTTGTTTTTTTTAATTTTTAACCCATTCTTTTTTATTCTATTCATTCTTTCTTTTTCTGTCTTTCTTTTTTTTTTAATTCTTTCGTTTGCATAAGATATTTTCATTATTCTTTTCCATCGATTTTTTCGTTCTTTTATTCTTTGTTTCTTTCTTTTTTTCTTTCTTTCTTCCTTCCGGTTTCTGTCGTTTTTATTCCTCACATTATTTTCTTTACATTTTTAATCGAAAAATACTTCTTTATTCATTCTTT
This sequence comes from Acanthosepion pharaonis, assembly GCA_903632075.3. Taxonomy (NCBI): domain Eukaryota; kingdom Metazoa; phylum Mollusca; class Cephalopoda; order Sepiida; family Sepiidae; genus Acanthosepion; species Acanthosepion pharaonis. The sequence goes on from CAHIKZ030002112.1 coordinate 2,644,623, forward strand.
CTTCTTCACTGTCGTCATTTTCATTATTTTTCAATATTTCTTTCTTATTTTACTATTTTTTTCTTTCCTTGGAATTGTTTTTTTTTTCTTTTCTCATAATTTTCACACAGTTCATTGTTTAATCAAATATTTTATTATTCGTTTTTATATTTTTCTCTCCTAATATGCTTTCCTTCCTTCTTAGTAAGGCTCTATAAATTTTATTTTATTCTTCTATTTTGTTTCAAACTAAATGTGCTGTTCTTTTTGTATTGAAATCTACCCGGCTCTGTCCTGGTTAATTTCCTCTCTTCTCTCTTGAGTGTTCTTTTAAATGACGTTCTATTGTTCCTTGTCGGCTTTTCTTCCCTAGCCAACAATCCCATCGCACCATCTCTC
>CAHIKZ030002112.1:2647500-2662500 GCA_903632075.3 Acanthosepion pharaonis
TTCATCAAATTACGGAAAATAAGAAAACAAGTTCCACGCCAAAAACTGACTACAGGATGACACGGCTTGGAAAAATATATATTCCGAGACTGTTAAGAGTAAATATATTGTTTACATGGGAGCTGAATCTCAAAGAGAAACTCGTTAAGGGCAGCATATTAATCTCATCGAACAAGATCATCTCAAGAAAACAGAAAAATGTAAAAACAGATGGTCGATGTAATCGTCTATATGCTGAAAAACAGACAGCGAGATATATCAAGGGAATGTGCAAAATATGGAATATTAAAAAGAAATATTAGAAACAGACGAAAGAAGGCAAAAGATGAATAACTCAACGAAATTGTAGAGAAAGAATGATCATCATAGGCACAGTTAGCATGCATAAAAATAATACTGGAAAAAATTCGTTTTTCTCGAGTCCATGAAATCGAAATGTGGAACACTCATAATAGAGAACGAAAAAAGAATTCAAAGCCAGAACGACTATAATGAAATGGGAAAAGAAGCAATACACAAAAGCAGGAAAAGAGCTAAAAGATTAATGTTTGATGTAAATGAGCAATGGCTAAGAAGAAGCTTAACAAATCAGCAGGAACAAATGGAATTATAACAAAGACACTATCAGCATTAGATTTAGGGATCGAAATAGTTACGGAAGTATATACGATAAATGCGACATAGCAGACGATCTGTGAAATTTATTTTTATGGGGCCATCTATGAAATTAGCTGCAACTATTCGTCCTTGCATGGAATATTGCTGCCATATATGGACTTGTGCTCCCGCTGTTCATCTTGAAATCTTCAACAAAATCCAGAGACGGATATGCAAAATAGTTGTTCCTGATCTGGAATCATGTCTGAAATGGCTATCTCACAGACGTGCTGTGGCTTCTGTCTGTCTTTTATATAAGTATTTTCATAACAACTGTTCCGACGAACTACTTTCACTGGTTCCAAAACTGCGTGAATTTAAACGTGCTATTAGGTTGTCATCTCGGTCCCACCCTTTCACTGTCGAATGTAGACATCTCTTCTACCCCAACAGCTCATAATCTCCCACGTCCCATCAGTGGAACTCCCATCCTCCTACTTGCTTCCCTGGTAGCTATAATTTTCAAATATTCAAAGGTAATATCAATCGACATCTTCTGATACCTTGACCTTTATAATTGTCATTCTCTTTATCTTTTTTTTATTATCAAATCTCCTATTTATTCTTACTCTCACTGTCTGTAAGCACTTGTTTTGCAGTTAGAAGAGAAGTAGAAGTCCTTCCAGGTTTTACTATTGGTGAACGCAACCGTAACAATATAAAATACGCAAAAGATACCATCTTGATGTCAGATACAAAAAGGAAAAACTGCAAGAACACAGAGGCAATATAGTAAAAGAAAGTATGAAAAATAACTGACAGAAACAAAATGCTTGCTCATTAGCAAGGACAAGCTGAGATGCGAGCTGCGTTTCTATGAGTATAAGACGTTAGAATGAAACAAGTAGAGAAATATTATTATCTTCGAAGTATTATTTAACAGAAATCGGAAATTCTGACAGAAAAATCCCATTCCAGCAAATCTGAATAGAGAAATATATTTGCCAAATTCTAAACATATGCTCTTCTGTCAAAGAAACATGTGATTCAACAGACGGATGCTGAGTATTCGATGGGTGTATCATTTTACCAATATGAAAATAGAAAAAAAATGGATAATTTTCCTTAGAGTCAAATAACTGAGGGATTGAAGAATTTAAAACTGACTGAACATATCAAGAATCGAAAAGTCAAACAGTGTGTAACGTATCTAATGAGCTTGTGTAAATGGAAGTCGGAACAGGGATTTGGAATGAGATTAATGTTGCGAAGATGTATGAGAGCTGCAAAAGATAGAATATTGGATTCAGTCAGGATCACATAACAACTAAATGTAAACCTGATCTAAATGATCAACGGTGTCGAATATGCAATCGGTTAACAACATCAGCGAATTGAAATCATCATTTCCCTTTTATTCCTCTAAAACACCCTCGACATACGCATATATATATATATATATATATATATATACATACACACATACATATATATATATATATGTGTGTATGTGTGTGTGTGTGTGCGTGTTTGTGTGTGTCTCTGTGTGTGTGGAGGGGTATAACATAAAGAAGCAATATATTCAATTAATTAAGTAGCAATGTTAATGTAATTAATGATGAAATAATTTCGCTAACAGGACTTTTAAGTGGATATTAACTCACTATCAATTTCTTGAATAATATAATCCTTATATTCAAGTTGTTGTCTCATGCCAATTACTTTCAACAGTTTCAAACTGCCATCTCCAGGGCGGAATTATTCCATACATATGCAAAGACGAAATATGTGTAGACCGAACGATTTTTTTTGTAGTTGAATATGTTTTGGAGCTTGATATCTTATTCAATTCAAAGAACTGACTATAAGTTAATATCCTTTGTAAGTTAATCACCTCGCTAAAGTCCTGTTAGCGAAGTGATTACGCCATTAATCACATTAACATTGCTATTTAATTCTTTGTATATACGTTATTTTTACGGATAAACTCAAAAATATATAAAAATATTTGTCGGGTTTTTACATTTCATATATATATATATATATATATATATATATATATATATATATATATATATATATATATATGTATGAATAAAGAAAATAGGGAAATTTATCTTAGCCGACTCGTTTTGATCTCTGACAGACTTTACGAAGGGAAATATTGCCTTAAATTGTCCCTTAGAGGACAAGATCCATAGGCTAAGGAAAATTTTCCTTTTGCCTTCAGTAAAATTTTCGTTTTACAGATTTACTCTATATTAATTTCATGTTTTATGGATGTGTAGGTCAGACCTTGTGGTAAATAATGTGCCCTTCTTCTCTGTATTCCTTTTCTTGTTTCTGAAATCTGTAGTTGGTCATGCACATCAATCACCGCTATAATCAAATCATGGTTACAGATAGTCTGGCTCTTCAGTTTTAAGCACACTCATAATTTGTAAACGACGTTAGACTCAATTATGTACCATATCAAGGCAGCATAGATACGAACATTTTGAAACATCTGATCAGTTTGCGAAGTCTTTACATAACATGCAAATAATCACAAGCAGAATTACTAGTCATGCGGGAACATATACACTCGTGTGGATTTGCCCCGGTGGTAGTGAGATGGAACGGCACTGTTTGACTGTCCTTTGTATTCACAACAAATCAACCCAGTAGATCAACGAAAAAAACATTATTTCGCATGGCAGAATTGTCACTTCCTTCATATTTGCTCTCCTGATAGACTTACCTATTACATCTGAATTTTCCTAAAGCTTTAATCTATCGTTGGACGAGATTAAGCCAGCTGATGCTAATCCCAAATAGTATTTGGCCTCCAGTAGGAAACATACTGTGATGGTTGCTTCATCTTCTAAAAGGAATAATTTAAAACGAGTATAAGTCGCTAATTCCCTACGCTTGAAACATTTCATTAACATCAATTTCTTCAGCAGTTCTAGACATAAAATATATACATAAGTATTTCACTCTTTGAAGGCACAACCAAAATTATTAGTAAATATTAAGTTTCTCGCAAATTTCTCCTTTTATTGTACGTACAAATTTAATAGCTAATGTTTTCACTTAAGTCGTAAATGTAGTATTTACAAGGAATATATGTGTCTTTAATCACTGCCTAGAATCTAGACGACAGTTCCGTTACAAAATTTCATCGGTGACTTCTTTCAAAATTGTCTTTATTACTTCGACAGTGAATGAAGAGGTAATAACGTTTTGTAAAGATTCTTCCTGCGCACATTTGAAAATTCATGTTAAAACAAACAGCAAGGATGGCAATAAAGAAATGTTGAAAATAATCAAAAGGAACCGAGAGACACGGAAATAAACTGAGGAGATCTCGCTTCGTCTAGAAAACAAATTACAAATTAAAATTGGGCGCAAAAGCTATATATATTTGGGACACAGTTCGCAATTCAATCTTTATGTTAAAACAGCTCACTAAAGATTTACCCTTCGCCAAAAAAGAAAGCTCAAATTATTATAATTAACTTTGTTGTCTTCTCTTATGTTTTTTAATTCTACAAATTTTGGTTTCTATATGTTTCCTTTCTAATTCATGCATACGTATACACACTAATGTGCATAAAAATACAGGTAAATGCACACACAACACAAACACACACTTTTACGCCTACACTGTAGTGTAACCTCGTATTTTTCATTATGTATTTTCCCAGTATTTGAATTATTTTAATTTTCAGTTTCTGCGAAATTCTGCAATTTTAAGTTAGAGGCGGAGATATATTTGCAAAATTAACAGTCAATCCCAGAAAAGTCAACTTTATAATCAATATCCCTAAAAAAAGAATTTTCGTATCCAATATCCATTAACGTTGTAGTTTATATATTATATTATTTTGTCAGTTGACTGTAGCATTATATATAAGTGTGTGTGTATGTCTGTGTACTTAAAAAAATATAGAATATTGAACACAATGTCCACTAATGCCTTTAAGGAAATAATTCAGGGTTTTAAAAAATTCATTATGGAAAAGGGAATGTAGGTTTCAGGAGCCTTTGCAAATGGGTCAATCACGGTGAAAGTATTAATGAACAATGTAGTATCTGGTCTTTCATCGTTTTATGAAAGTCAACACCTGATGACCTATTTTAGAGTTTGTTCTGGTAATGGATGCAATGGTGGCATATACTTCATCCACAATAACTATGATGACCCCTCACCCTGTATATTGGAATTTATGTAATATCATCTTTAGTTTTTTCCTTCTTTCCCCCTTTCTCTATCTCTCTGTTTGTGTTTATGTTTCACATTTCATCAGTTCTATGAAAATTCCCGATTTTTCTCTTCTCTACTAGTTTCTTTTTATTTGCTTTTGAAATTTGTTAATAATTTTCTCTATCATTGGCATTGACTCTTCTTTTTTCTTTATGAAATATTAAAATATTTATCTCCCTTAATCTCTTGACAAGTCCTCATTAATTCGCTCTCTCTCTCTCTTTCTCTCTCTTTGTTTCCTTTTGACGTTCTTTATTTGATTGATTTCTTATCTCTATTTCAGATTTACTTAGATATAATATCAAAATTACTACTTTCACTTTCACTTTTGATATTTCTCCATTATTTTGTACTTTTGTTTTACTTATTTATATTTTTTTCAATTTCATTCTTTATTATATTCGCTTTCTTTCTTTTTATTTCTTTCTTTTCTTTTTTCGTACTTTCTTTTTTTCCTTCTTTCTTCCTTTAATTTGAAGTTTAACTCTGCTTACATTCTTTCTTTTTTCATTCCCCGAACTTTACGAATATTTCGCTATATATTATCTCATCTACAAAATAATTTAGACTCCATTGAATATCTTCTTTCTTCCATCGATTTTCCAGTTTTCATGTCGTATTCGGTGTATTTCTGTATCGCTCTCTTCTTTCCCCTTCTCTTTTTTTTCTTTTCTTTTCTTTTTTTTTTCTTTTTATCTCGACATCATGTCTTCTCCCTTTTCCTAATTTCTTCTGTATAATACTATTTCCACTTCTGAAGAGCTTTCCTTCCCAACCAGAGTCGTTTTGAGGAATTCGGGCTGTCGCATGCACATGTCGTTGCAGTCACACGCCCGAGGGCGCGTGTGACTCAGGCCTTGTGACGCCTAAAAATGACGTCAGATGAATACATATCAAGGAGACGGTTCGAAATAAGCTGACAGACGTAGAGAACGTTAAATATGTTAGCAAGACAACAAAAACACGCTGGGATTAACGATGGTAGCAACGCAATATTAAACAGCGTTACATAAAAGGAGTTAACGTTCGACAAACAAATTTTCTTTCTACAGCATTTAACACTTCATATAAATTACAATTTCGACCTCCATTTTATTGTTTCTTTTCTTTAAGACAAATATAGCCGTTCGCCTTTTTGTCTATTTAAAAATAAGATATGAAACTGAATATTAATATATTTTAATCAAGTGAAGTATTGTTTTAAATATAATTTGCTTAATATATAAGATAATTTATTTTTTTCTGATAATTAATTTTTATTGTAAAAAATCGTAAATAAATAGGTATTGTTATTGAAGATGATAATGAGAAAATATATTTATTTTTCTTTAATTTTTGAACTTATTACTTGTAAGGTAAAAACAGCTTATTAATATGTTTATGTACGGTAAAACATCTTTAGTAAAATGTTTATGCAAAGTAAATCATAATTTAGTTAGCTGGTTTTTAAAAATTCTGGCTTTCATAATGATAATATAATTATACTTGATAAAAAAACAACATTCATGTTCATATAAGATAAATTCCTATTTGGAGCCATGGTCATATTATTATTTCTTTATTTTGCATTATACTCTCCATGGAATTGTATTTTGATATTAGAAATCTACTGATATAATTATTGTTTTATAGTTGGCCTCTCAATAAAAAAATAAATTAAAACCATGAACAAGTTTATATTTATTAATATCTGTATTTGACTAATAGGATTTACTCGTCCATAGTAGCATAAGACCTGTCGACATAAGGATTGAATTAAGATTTTTCTTTGTCTTAGTATACACTTCGTATATCATAATATATAACTCACAAGCCTGACACGCTGTGATTTATGCTTTTCTCAAGGGGTATCAATGCATATTGAATGCCAAATATTCGAACTGAATTTGAATTAGACGTGGAGATTTTATATTTCCATTTGTTAAAATTAAAATGCACATAATTCATAAATAATAAAAATAATCAAAATAATATGGATGCGCCCATCCGCCGGGGGATAGAATATCAAATGCATTTCTTAATTCTAAGCAGAAAAGCAATTCTAATTCTAGCGAATAGAAGATAAGGAGAGGATAGAATTTTTCTTTAGGAATCATAATAAAAAATGGCAAATACATTTAGTACTTGAGTTTTTCCCATCCCTATTAGTATCTTTGTATGAATTTCGAAAAATGCATTTAAATGAATTTTAACTTCTCTAGCATTAAAGTGAAGTGTGCAGAAGATAATTATTCAATAATTATTATCTTTCCGATATTCTTTCTTCATAGAAATGGTACCATTTTATTCCATCTTCTGTAATTTTAATGGAGGCGATAAATTTATTAATTAACATTGTAAATATGTACTATATATTGATTTCCATTACAAAAACATTTTAATTTTTTAATCAAGTATCAAAGTGATTAGCCCGTCATCTGAATTGGGATAGAAATTGAAATCTAAATCCCAGTAAATTGCAATGGAAAATATGAAAAGAATAACAAGAGTTAACCAACTGAAACGAGTGGAATTCAAAGAAATTAAGAAATCAACGAGAAACGATAAGAAGTTAGGGAATTACAAATATAAACGGATGTAGGAAGCGGATCCAATCAAAGAAAAGAAATAAACGAAGATTCCGTAAAGCATACATTTCATAATTGGCTAAGAAGCAGAAATTTCAATATATATATATATATGCGCTTAGGTGAAATATTGGTAGGTTTGTCTGGCTCTCTTGGTTTGACTAAGTCTGCTCTACTTTTGTATTGAGCACTTTTTTAGTTAGTTGATTACTCGTATCGGGTTTTTTTCTTTAGGCTTTGGACCTGTATGCTGTACGATTATTTTCAACAGAGGTTCATGTTCCTAGCTTCGAAATTGTGTGTGTGTAAAAATATATAGAAAATAGGAAAGAACTCGTTAGGTAAAGAATCCAAAATTCTTTAGTATTTTTGTTATTATTTTTAAAAAATAGTGCTCGATATAAATGTAGAGCATAAATATATATTTATATATAAATATATATAATATAAATATATATATAAATATATATATAAATATATATATATATATATATATATATATATATATATATATATATATATATATATATATATATATATATATATATAGGAAGGATTAGAAATTTTGAGATATTTATCACACCATCGAAATTGTTAAACTGTGAATGTTTACTTTCAGGTATGAATATTTGGCTGATAAACACAATAGATGCATGTATTTAAAAAAGGAAAGGAAGAAAATAAACTCATTAGTATTAAAGTTTGTTGTTAAGTTTTTAATTTACCTTAACAATTTCACAAATTACAGTAACTTTTATAAGCAATTACACTTAATGAAAAAGAAAATATTCCATGAATGAAATGTCAATAGATAAGAGTTGCTTTCATCTGAATTCCAATAATTGTTGATAAGAACAAAATAATATTAACTGAGTAAATTACACGCCTTTAACCATTCAAATCACTAACATTTAACCATGCAAACGTATACTGACAATAAAATTTGTATTATTGAATTATCCACATAAAACCTAATCATCGTGAACTAGTACATATCAGATAACTAATTCTGCAGGTTCAGCCGACCGTAGGCGAAATTTCACAGAGATTGCAATGCAAGAAAATTACAATTGTATTGACAGTAAAGTTATTTTGTTTTCTGAAAGGGAAAACGTGAAACGAAAAAACAAAAATATTGACAAAAATTGCAAGGAAATACGAAGAGAATCGAACATAATCTAAGAGTCAGTCATCATTAGTAAAATAAGAACCAATACAGCGAAAACTGCTAAATGGATTTTTTTTTTATCCAAAGGAAGGCAACTGTTTCTGCCATCGTGCGCTAAACTAGAGAAATAGACCTGATACGAGTAGAAAAGCTTGATCTACTGGGAATAATGATATCGAATTGAATATAATCAGGTAGAATGTTGCTATATACAAAAATGTAAAATAGACGAAGATATTCTTTGGGACATTCAAATGAAAATGACTATTTTTCGGCCATTTCATTCATTATGTTCTCTTCTTGACCTATGTTGAAAACAATTCAAAATCATGCAATAAATCGAGATCTATAATAAATGAATTTAATGTGGAGATGACTGTATATAGAAGAGAATAACATAAAATGTTTACTAAAAATGTTCGACTGGAATATTTTTATAGCAATATATACCCGTCTCAGTATATTATTCTAAATTATGTAGTTTTCTTGTTTCCTTTATAGTCAATGTGCAAAGTAATTTTATTAATTAACTTCCGTCGAGCTGTAAAATAGGGGAGCGATAAGCGGTTAGTTGATTTCAATGACATTTTTTTCTATTTTATTCTTTTTTTCTGTTCCTGTTTCTTTACCAATTACTCTGTTCGAATATTTTTCAGTGCTTGTCTTCTTTATAAAAAGTGTCTGTTTTTTATCGCTGCAATAAAGAAATAAAATGTCGCTGCGTCTAATAAGCTATTTTAAAGAATCTACACCCAGACCAATAAGAATGACATATTAAAGAAAATGGTCTATCAAATAGTGAAGACAATTATTCTTGCAAACCAAAGACTGGCACCAAAAAGGATTAAGAAGCCGATAAAAAGGACCGTGCCTAAAATCAAAGAAAACATTGTAACCTGAAGATGATTATTGTGTCCATTGTTACGCTGGACATTCATTACTGACTTTATCGGGGGCTGCAAGAAACAAAAATCTACAAAAAGCAGTAGAGTCAGCGTCTTATTGAAGATTACTTCCGTCTCTTGAAATAGAGCGAACGTTACCAGATGTTTCTCATGTAAAATTATAAAGATTTTAACATTAAAAGGAAGAAAGAGACTGGTTTTATCGTGGCAGAAACAGTCTCTGAATACGTTGGTGCCAATGGATAAAGTATTTCTCTCTATTTTGAAGGAAACGGTATATTTCGTTAATTGAAATGAATCATCGCAGCATCTTTTTTTCGCAATATTATAATAAAACTTAGAAATATCACAAATTAACATATTTTTTTATTGCTTTCATGTATTATAGAATTTACAAGTTGTCGGAAAATTTGATAATCTAGAAAAGGATTTCACATTACTTTGAATACACGCCCTTTAGTGCTAGAGGGCGTCTTCAGTGATGTTCTGAATTGGGTCATTAGACAGTTTCGGGTTTTCGAACATCATACTCCCCTCACCAAAAATCGACCCCATCAGAGCTGACCAGACTCTAATGTGCACCCCACATCTAAATTAACAGCCTGCAGACACTGACTTATATTAGGTAAACCATACACCCTACCCGTCAGGCATTTGATTGAAAGTTGACCAACAGCCATTTGCAATGGTGTGAGCTCTATTTAAGTTGTTTACGGGCGATTTCTTTTTACTTGTTTTCTTTTTTTTATGTAGATACTCGTCGGATACTTGGAAGTTAATTATGTGTTTTCCGGTTATTTTTTCTTTTTTGCTTTTTGTTTTTACTTTTTTCAAGTTTAAACGTGTATCCACCGAGCCCTTATAAATTGAGATCAGTAACATCAATCAACGTTTTAATAATTGTTTTTCTCTTTCTTATTGCATAAAAATGTCAACGTGGTTTTCTATTGGCGATGAAAAGATACATGTATCGTGAGAATCAAAAGCAGTATAACCTGTACGGATTTTTAAGCATGTGAAATTGCAAGATATCATTCTAAGTGGTGTCTATTGGTTGAAAACTTGCAAAGGAATTTTTCATTAAAATGCATAAAATCTGGATAGATTGTTCAGTCGTATATACGTAGTAATTTTCGTGTTTAAATATCGCAACGGATAGTCTAGGGTATGTGGAATATTCCGTTAATACAAATTCTAAGTTAAATTTTGCCTTGATCAATATTTCATATTTGCATCACCTTTGTTTTTAATGCTTGCTAATTAACCATTGAACTTTGGGACAAAATCTGAAATATTTATTAAATTGCTTTTCCAATCTCATAAATGGGAACCTGATTAGAATTCACGATTCCAGACTGCGTTTTGAAATTCAATGCTCTTAAATTCCAAAAATGTAATTATGCATAGAAATCAAGGCAAGGGAATAAATTCATTCTTAAATCTATTATAATTAGGCAGAAATATCATTGGACTTTTGTAAAAAAGAAAATGAAACGATTGGCACATGTCTACTTTTAAATTCAAAATATACAGAATATTTTTTTGCTTAATAGACTAATTTCAATTGGAAGCCTATAAGTTGCGACGAATAAACCTGAACCACCCCCTCAAAAATCCCCTAAACCCCTCAACATTTCGTTCTCCAACATCCGTGGTATTAGAATAAATTTCTGCAGTATGGAATCTTTCCTCACTACAAACTGGCTCTCTGTGAGACCAACCCTGTCTCGTCTATCTCCTCCTCTGATCTTTCGATCCCAGGCTACCTTCCTCTCCTCAGAAAAGACTCTCTAACCCACATGCACAGCTTTGGTGTCTACATCAAGAACCATCGCCCTCTGGCCAGAGAGTTGTCTCTCGAATCGCCAGACTATTCATACATGTGTCTCCGACTATCTTTCCTCAATGCCGTAAGCTATCTCTTCTTCCTCTATCGCTCTCCATCCTCTCAAGACTGTGGGATACTCGATAGCATATCTGACAGCATAGACAAGGCCCTCTCTCTCCACCCGTTTGCTCACATATTCGTATTTGGTGACTTTAACGCCCATCATACCAAGTGGCTCGAGAATGCTACTACTGACTGGGCAGGCATCCAAACACTTTTCTCAATTTTTCAATCCCTCACGCAGTTAACTTCCCCACGCGTTTTGCCCTCAACCTGGTAGGTAAGGCCTCCCATCTCGATCTGTGTTTTACCTCCATCCCCGAATCTTGTAGCGCAACGCAGCTCTGCCCTCTTGGTAACTCCGATCATGCTGTAGTATCTGTTAACATTTCCTTCAACTCCACACTCCGCAAAGAACCTCCTATCACTAGAACTTGGTTCTACTATCAACGAGCGGATTGCTAGTCGTTCAGTAACTTCCTCCGCGATGTCCCCTTGGATGTTGTCTTTACACTCCCTGTCCAAGTATGTGCTTCTGGGGTCTCATCCTGGGTCAAAGCTGAAATCGACGCTTTCATCCCCTCAAGGAAATTAAATGTCAAGTCGCACTCCTCCCCTTGGTTTTCCGCTGCTTTCTCAGCCGCCATTGCCCATAGGAACCACTTCTTTCACCTATATCGTAGCGACATGTCGGACTGCAATAGACGTCTCTTTGCCTCCGCCCGTAACGAGTGTAAGCGTGTCCTCAACGAAGCTAAGTCAATATTTGCTGCTCGGATGAAGGAGCGTATTGCATCTCGCAAATTTGGCTCCAAACATTATTGGCGGCTCTGAAAGAGCGTCCCGAACAAGAGAAAACCCTCCATACCTCCTTTGTTCAACCAGCTCGAGGTCCTGACCTCCTCTACCGACAAGGCTCATTTAATTCAACGCACGACTCCTCCGGTGTACCCATACCAGACTTCCCTCTAAGAACTGAGGCCATATTGAGCGGGTTGCACATAACCCCGTCATTGGTATTGGGTAGTACCTCCAATTTAGACCCCCACAAGGCTAGTGGTGGAGATGGCATACCAGCCATTGTCTTGAAGAAATGCGCGCCTGAGCTAGCACCCGCCCTCTCTAAACTATATAATTACTGACTGCTGTAAGTCCTCATCCATTGTTCCTGTCTTTAAGAATTCTGGAGACCCCTCTGAACCCTCTAATTACCGTCCTATTAGTCTCCTACCCCTCTTCGGCAAAGTCTTCGAAGCCCTAATCAATGGCGAAGTGGTTAACCACCTTACCTCACACGACCTGCTCTCAGACAAGTAATATGGTTTTCGCTACGCCCGATCTACAGCTGATGTACTTATGGCCATAACTGAAACCGTCTACCAAGCCCTTCAAAATAACGGTGAGGCTCGTGCCGTGGTTCTAGACATCTCCAAAGCGTTTGATAGGGTTTGGCATGCCGGCCTTCTTCGCAAGCTCCAGGGTTATGGTATTACAGGTCGATTGTTTGACCTAATACAATCATTCCTGTCAAACACTACAATTTACTCCTGCCTCAAAAACAAATCTATTGTCGCTGACAAAACTAACCTAGCCGCTCGTCTTGAAATGGACCTCCAATCGGTTGTTAACTGGGGCAAGAACTGGCTGGTCAACTTTAACGCCTCGAAAACTAAACTACTCTCTCTTAATCACCATAGAGATCCTTCCCTGTCCCCCCCCCCCATTAGAATGTCTGATAGTCAACTTCTTGAGAGCAACTCTCTGCGTCTGCTCGGTCTCACGTTGACTGCTGACCTGAGATGGAACAAATACATTGAGTCAATTGCATCGTCCACCGGGAGGAAAGTTGGCTCTCTGTTCTTCGCCAGGAAATTTTTCTCCCCGGAATTGATACTTCAAATATACAAATCAACAATTCGCCCTTGCATGGAGCATTGCTGCCATATATGGTCTGGGGCACCTTCTGTTTACCTCGGATTTCTTCACATGATCCAGAGACGGATATGTAATATAATTGGCCCTGATCTGGCATCTCGTCTACAGTCACACTCTCACAGACGCACCGTCGCCTCTCTCTGCCTTTTCTACAAATACTTTCATGGCAATTGCTCCGATGAGCTGCTTTGACTGGTTCCCAGACTCCATGAATTCAAGCGCCCTACGAGGCTGGCATCCCGCTCTCACCCTTACACTGTAGAAACTTTTTAATGTAGCCGTCTCTTCTACTCCAATACCTTCCAATACCTCGCACCTCTCGCCTGTGGAACACCCTTCCCAATTACTGTTTCCCTGAGAGCTATAATCTCCAACTATTCAAATGTAATGTCAATCGACACCCCCAGTTACCCTGATCTACCCACTATCCCTCTTCTCGTCCTTTCTTCTATCACTCCTATCTGCTCTCGCTCCAAATCTTCTGCAACCCCCTGCATCCTAGTGGCTTCACGCCTTGCTCGGGGGGTAATGCTTAAAGAAAAACATATTTAGAAAAAAAATGAAGTATTATCTTCACTCCCAAAAGAAGTTGCATATAAAATTTCAACAATTTCATTGTGAAGGATATAAAAATAAAATTATTTTACCAACTCAGCGCGTGTCGTTTATTATAAATTTGGACACATTCGTTATCTAAATGTGTTTTAATGAATGAATAAATATGATTTATCTATTGTAATCAGCAATAATCAGTTAATATAGAAAACATTAAACATTATATTTTTCCTATAAGGAATAATTGTATAAGCATAAGTGTTTTGTATGTTATACAAATTTAACTTATATTATTAATTTTATCATATCTTATACTTTTTAACATTTTAAAAAGATTTGTTTGTGTACGAAAATAATTTAACTGGAATTTTTAATGAATTTCTTTTTATTTTAAAAGCTAAGCATAAATAATTTCTTGATGAAATAATGATTTTTGATAATATCTATAAAAAAGAGAATAATTTATATTATAGAAAATTATCCATCAATAAAATTGATATTGCATTAATTGTGACTGGACGTAACTCGCATGGTTTTGTTTCTAGAACTAATTGCTAATTCAATTTGCAACATAAATCGGAGATAAATGAGTTTACTTTTCGATAATATGACGATACAAATGCGAAAACCTTAGCACGGCCTGCTGCGATTTATCTTAGAAAATAACAAGTATGACAGTTTGGTTGGAAGTTTTTTCTTGATCAGATATGGAAATGGTGAAAAAAAAAGCAACGGCATTAGATGACATGCTTGATTAAAGTACATTTTCTTTAAGTTTCTTCTTAAAATCTTCTTGAAATATTAACTTCGTTTCAGTTCACTTTCATTATAGTTAAAATAATTTTGAATTAATTTCTTCAAATATTTCTGCCTGAATCTTGACGTGGACATCAATATTGACATGATGCAACATTTTACGATGTGGGGAAGTGAAAGAGAGAGAGTGATCATACTCAAAGGTATAGATAAATGTCGTCGTCTGAATAGCCGTGGGTGTTACATATATAGGCGAATGGTCTGAAAACAGTGAGGTCTACTGCACTATGCTGTATCACAGAGTACGAACCATTGTGCTAAGCCTGATGATTCCATTATTTTTTTGGAGGTGCAGTTACTATCTTCGCACCGATATTCGG